>QNGE01005769.1:14765-39124 GCA_008508345.1 Paragonimus westermani
TATATATATATATATATATATATATATATATATATATATATATATATGTATACGTACATTTTCGTTGGTATTTTTAGTGTATATATATCAAGTTTGGCAATGGACTCAGAACAGAAGCCAACAGTCGGAGTAGCCACAATTATTGTTCCACAGTTCCTATATATGGAACCCGCTCTGTGGTTTATGTACTTTGGGGCGGTGTTCTACAATCAGCGCGTTACTACAGATCGGGCTGAATTTAGCCAACTCTTGGCCAGCCTTCCCATGGATGTCACTATGCAAGTGCGTGACCTCCTGCTGAATTTACCAGCCGAACATAGATATGAAGCCCTCGAAGAAGCCGTTATCAAACGGGTCACACCGTCTGAGAGATCTCGACTACAGCAGCTCTTTAAGGATCTGCAACCGGAAGATAAGCGACCGTCTGATCTGTTGCTTCAAATGCAACAGTTGCTGGACCCCCATCCATGGATGAGACACTCCTCAAGAAGTTGTGGATGCAACGACTTCCGGTTAACACACAAGCTATCCTCACAGCAGCCAAGTCCTCATCCTTGTTGGACGCAGCACAACTCGCTGATAAGATTCAGGATAGCTTTTGCACCGTCTCCCCTGTCTCCATTACAGCGGTGACAAATCGTACGAAAAGGGGTCCTGAGACCCCAAACTTTTCTGCTCCACAACTTTTATCTCGTTCGCCACCTAATGATTGGCGCACGGTTTGGGCGGAGATACCAGCTATTCAGCGAAATTTCGCCCGCCTTAAAACGCGATCCCCTTCGCGTCGACGTCGGAGTAAGTCCCCGCGTAGATCTCGAGCATCTGGCGAAGTGTGCTGGTACCACAACAAGTTCGGCAACCGGGCGAAGCGTTGCGTCGCCCCTTGTAAATGCTTCAACAAGGGAAACTCCCAAGCCGGCCCGTAATGGCGATAAACGCGGCCGGCACCTTCCCTAACAGTCGCCTGTTCCACATTAAAGTTTCAAGCACGGGAACCACGTTCCTGGTCGATACCGGGGCGGAAGTCGACGTGATTCCTCCAAGATCCGGCGAGGCGATCCTCACCTCCCTACACATGCTTCGTGCTGCTAACGGCACACCCATTCCAACCTATGGTCAACGCTCACTCACGCTTGACCTAGGCCTCTGGCGAACACTCCGCTGTGTTTTGACGGTTGCAGCCATACCTTTCGCTATTTTGAGAATTGATCTTCTTCAGCATTTCGACCTCGTGATCGATGCGCGAAGACGGAAACTGGTCGATTCCCGTACAAAAATTAGCATCGACGGCACCCAGGCATACTCAGAGGCCATCAGTCCTCTTATTCTTCAGCCTGAAATCTCTCAGCCTCACGCATCCTTATTTTTAGATTTCCCACAGCTCGTTCGACTTGCGAACGAACCCCTTCCAGTCGCTTCAACTTGCACTCACCACGTTAGAACTAAAGGCCCACCAGTATCCAGTAGACCAAGACCTCTGGCCCCGGACAAACTTAAAATAGCTAGGGCGGAGTTTGAACGCACGCTCGAACTAGGGATGATCCGTCCTCCTAAAAGTCCATGAGCATCACCACTCCATATGGTTCTTAAGAAGTCAGGTGATTGGCGCCCTTGTGGCGATTACCGTGGCCTCAACAAGGTCACAACCCCTGATAGGTATCCTATCCCTCACATCCAAGATCTGACAGCCTGTCTTTCTAGTAAATCTCTGTTCAATAAGATTGTCCTGGTCCGCACATACCACCAGATCCCAGTAGAGGAGGCGGATCTCCCCAAAAAGGCCGTCATCACTCCTTTTGGCTTGTTTGAATTCCTTTGAATGCCATTTGGCCTTACAAACGCTGCACAAACCTTCCAGCGTTTTATCCACGAAGTATGCAGAGGCCTGGATTTCGTCTACCCCTACTTGGACGACATATTGGTGGCCAGTTCTTCCGGAGAACATGTGCAACATCTACGTTCCTTGTTTGCCAGGTCAGCCAAACACGGGGTAACCGTCAATCCGGCTAAGTGCGAACTTGGAAAGGACAGCATAAAATTTTTAGGTCAGATTATTTCACCTTCTGGCATCCAAGTTTTACCAGCAAAGGTAAGTGCTACCATTGATTTTCTTGAGCCAGCTCCTTTCAAACAACTTCGAGGTTTTGCCGGCCTAGTAAATTACTATCGTCGGTTCATCCCTCATTGTGTGCAAATTCTGCAACCTCTCCCGGACTTACTCCGAGGCAATACACGTAAATTGATTTTTACGGACGCAGCACGCACATCATTTGCAGAGCTTCAAGAAGCTTCATCCAATGTTGCTCTTTCAGCCCACCCAGACCCTCAAGCCCCACTTTCTCTTTCTACTGATGCTTCAAGTGTAGCTGAAGGTGCCGTATTGCAAGAGTTTGTCAATGACAAGCGACAACCATTAGGTTTCTTCTGCGAACGCTTGTTACCGACCGAATCCCGGTATAGCACGCTTGGAAGCGAATTACTTGCCACATACCTGCGTATACGCCATTTCCGTCATGCGTTGGAAGGTCGCCACTTCACTGTGTTTACAGATCACGAGCCCTTGGTGTATGCATGGGGATCATCATCAGACAGATACTCCCCAGCGAGATCAGACACTTGGACTAGGTTCCGCAGTTGACCTGCGACATACGGCATGCTTCAGGTGCCCTCAAACATGTCGCCGACGCACTCTCACGCGTCCACGCCACACGAGTCCTTCGCAGCCAGCCGCGACAGCGCCGCCCCCACACAGCGTTCTACACAAGTTGCCTCCACGCCACCTGCCCCAGGTCAAACGCGATCAGAACGTAGCGTCCACATCCCAGCACGTTTTATAGATATTGATTATTATACATAGTTTTGTTCTCCATTAAACTACTATTTCAGAGATGAAGGAGCAAAAAAATTGGAGAACAAAAACAACAAAGAAACATTATGTAAAGCGATATTTGACGGCACTAATCCGAAGGAATAAGACCAGGAGGTGTGCCAGTGGGGCCTTTCTGTCCAGCCGGCCAATGCTGGTTAGCCACTTGATTGGCTAATAAGGAAAGGAAACCCCTATCTCTCGGAAACTAAACAGAGAGGCTGCAATGACGAGATCTACACTGAGAAGAAAGATTTTTGAAGTGTAATACAAGAAGCGTTGCAGTATAGGAGTGCAGGTTAGTGCATCCCAGAGAAGATAAGGATGAAAAGCAAAGTTCTCATTGGACTATGAAAAGCCAGGCAGACCATTCATCATACATTACATCAACAAAGCCGGAGAAAAGAATGGGTAGAAGACCACAGACACTCAGGTTTCTGAAAAGAAGAGCGGATTAATTGTCAATGACCACGATGTTGGCCGATGCAGTCATTAACAGAAGTAGAATAGGTATACCGATTTGACCTACCTGAGCCTAGCGTACTCGCCGCCTCTTCGCCGACGGGGTACTATGAGTACGTTGGTGACCTACCAGCCCCAAACGGCCAGCGCATTCGCGGCCGCACACATCACAACGCCATATAGTCACGTCACCGCGACCTATGGCACCGATGGTTCCTTTGCGTACCGCACGCTTCCGCTCGCGACCACGCAATAGTTGCTCGTTGAACGCTTGGACGCCCGCCCGAACCGTATTCTTCCAGGCCGTCCGGTTCAACGCCAAATCTTCCCAACATCTGAAATCAATGTTACAACGTGGAAGACTTACCTGCACAACATACTGGGACCTCCGCTTCTGGCCACCGGGATTTCGCTTACCTGACTTCATTTGTCTCTTCGGAATCATGTCCGACCACCGAATACCCAAGATGCGCTTCAGACACTGATTTTCATTTTAAATGATCTGAGGAGCTGCTAGAACATTAGTGCCAACTCGGAAGCTGTCAACGTGCTTAGATATTACTTCGGACAGGGGGTGGTGATTACGCGATTCAGATATCAATAACAACTAATTAAGCCGAATTGATAATATACAAAAATGCATATATACCGGACGTATACACGAACAGAAAAAACTACTGGTTACGTGTACGTCAACAGAGGCAGTATACCTGAAGTACGCAAAGGAACTAACTCACCAAGACACAAGAGACGACTGTGGCGCAACGTTCAAAATTTTCGGGCTCAACAATTGTTGGAACTGATCCAACAAAATAAAACCGTGTCAGTTAGCACTATCGACAATCGATCGACAATGAAAAGCCAAATTTCAGCGCGTTGACTTCGTGTATTATTACCGACCCTGGAAAATGGAGAGTACAGAGATATACGTCAAGCTGGCGAGGCACGGAGCAAGTTGTGTGTTAGCCCCGGGCCGGATGTTACAAAATGAGTAGCTTGACTGAAACAAAAGTAGGTAAAAAATCAAAATCATAGAAAATGTACAGATGAATGCGACTATCAAAATATCATTTATTATAGTCGCTACACAATACCCAGTCAGTTTAACCTCGTGCACTGTTTCTTTCGACACCGCTAACTACACTCCACCTCGGGCAAAGCACGAGATTCACAATTAGAGGATGCGTAGGCCTACTGAATCGGCTGAATTGTATGTAGCCCGGTCGATTGTACCATATGATCTTCTATCCGGCGCCGCACTTAGTCGCTTTTTCCCCAGGTACGCAATTATCAGACGCGAAAAGTCAGGTACGCAATTATCAGACGCGAAAAGCAAAAGGCCGTTTAGGAGAGAGACCATATCTTGATTCAGCGAAATGTCCAAGTGGTCTCTGATAGCGTTATCAAAGGCATCTACACGCGAGTTATCTAGAGAGGCTAGAGACCGGCCGTTGGCATGCGAGTGAACCGGAAGAATGTGTCACGCGTGTCCTTTTGGTTCACGCCACAGTCACATGACATGCAGACAAACAATCAGACAGCATGTAACATGCGAGCTTTCTTAAAAGCTAGGTAAACTGTCCAAACCGCTAGAATCTCCAGGCAATCAGTAATTGCCCCTGACCGTCTCTGGGCACGCAGACATCCAAGAGAATCCTTGTCTACCTTCCGTATGTCAACTCAAATGGGGAACTCTCAGTCATTGCATACTTTGTCGTGCGATGCCCGAACAGAACTTCCGTTAGTCCTTCTTCCCAGCTATTGCCTCTACTGTTGAGCCGATCCTTCATTGTACGATTGAGCCGCTCCGTCAATCCGTTCGTCTATGGATGGTACGGCGATGTTCTCAAGCGCTGAGTTGCCCAGTTCCTCAGCATCTCCTGGAACTGCTGGCCATCAAAACACGGGCCCTGATCGGTGATAACTCTGTGCGGTACCCCAAAGCAAACCAGGACGTTGTTCAAGAAGGCGTGTGCCACCGTTCCGCTCGTTCGATCTGCCGTTGGAATGGCTTCCACCCATCGTGTGAAATGGTCAATGATGACAACTATGTAGCGATTTCCATTAGAACTTGTTGAGAGCGGACCAAAGATGTCCATACCCCAGGTAGAGGCGGCCTCCTCTCTTACAATCGATTGCATGGGCGGTGTTGTCGTCATTGTCTCTCGGTTCTGTTGGCAATTGGGGCAGGCTCGAATGAAATAAATCACATCTTTCCGCGTCGTGGGCCAAAATACCCCCCGCCGCATTAGGTCGTTCACGCGTTCTCGCCCCATGTGAACACCTGTGTGTGTCAGCCGAATCACACGTTCCCTCTGGTTTGTTGAAATAAATGGCATTCTTCGAGGTCGAAATCCCCTCTGCACCTCCTCATCGACGACAAGTTGGCCGTTCTCAAGATATAGCCGGTTCCAGATCTGTAACAGTTCGTTCAGTCCTGAATTTAACCTCTCGGGTTTCGTCCCTGCCAGTAGATGTCCACATATTTCGCGTACTCCAGGGTCTTGCTGCTGATTGACCAAGATGTCTTTATCGGCAACCAATACCGTGTTCACGGGTATGGCTTCAGTTGGCAGCTAACTTTTCTGTATCGGCCGCGACAATGCATCGGTTACCTCATTGTTTGTGTTGTTGACCTGTCCGATGGTAAGGTTGAACTCTTGAAGCCGAAGTGCCCAGCGCGCCAGTCGTCCGCGCCGATCCTCCGCCGTCTTCAGCCAGATCAGAGGTTTGTGGTCGGTCTCGACATGGAAGGTGGTCGCTATCAGATAGATCCTCCTTTTCTCCAGCGCCCAGACGATAGCCAGACATTCTTTCTCCGTGGTGAAATACTTTCTCCATGCTTCCGTTAGTACTCGGCTAGCATACCGGATTGTTCCCGACGGTTGCGAAAGAACCGCTTCGATTACGATATCACTCGCGTCAAATGACACCGTGAACGGCTCATTCGGTCTTGGGATCGTCAGGCACCGTCGAATGCTGGTAGCCTCCTGTTTGAGTCCTTTGAACACCACCTCCATATCGTATCCGTATACAGTTATTCCATCTTGACTCTCCAGAATATGAAGCAGGAGACGTCTGAAGGTCACTGGGGCATTGCACAGACCAGACGGCATCCTAAGGAATTCGTACTGCTGTCCGTTCACGCAGAACGCAGTCTTGGCTCTGTCCTTCAATGCCATCGGTAGCTGCCAATAACCGGAACGCAAATCAGTGAGGGATAGTACTTTAGCCTCGTGCGGGTGCGCGAAGATCTCTTCCATCTGAGGCATCGAGAACGCGTCCTTGATCGTCACTCGGTTCAGCTCTCTGAAGTCGACACAAAATCGATAGGTTCCATCCGCCTTCCTTGTCAACACGACCGGTGACGAAAATGAGTTGCTTGTCCTCTGAATGATCCCTTTTACGAGCATCTCTTCCAACTGCCTTTCCACCCCTGGAATCAACTTGAATGGAATTCTCCGGTACACCGGTCTACACTCCTCAGCTGGCTGTATGTCGATCGTGTATTCCATCCATCTACAGAATCCGTATTGGTCATCCGCGTTAGTGAACAAGTGTGCAAACTCACTAACACGCTGCTTGATGACTGGGATCGGACACTCTGGCAGACACTTAATCGAGACGCCGCCCACTCGGCACTGATCCTTGGTATCTTCACGATGTTACCTCACGACATCACCATCAACACGCAACTCGTTTCTCTACAGGCATACGATTGCTTTCAATCGACGTAACAGATCGGCGCCCATCGTCTTCTGATTCACATTGTCAATCACTCACGTTGCGTGGCGTAGCCTGACACTACCTATCTGGATCTCAACATTCTGTGTCTCCAGTACCTTTAACGTCGTCCCTCCGACCGTAACTACATGCCAATTACCGGACTTAACGGGCAATCCTGGGACTCCTTCTGTAACTGGTGAACCCGCTTCCGTATCTACTATCGCACTCTTTTGTTCCCTCTCAACCAAAACTTTCACTCGTGGGATGCCCCCATGATAACCCGTTACCACCGAAAAACACGGATGAAGACATCTGTTAGGGCACTGGTGGGCAAAGTGTCCCACCCCATCACAAATGAAACACTTTTCACGGCGAGGTTGTTCACGTGCTCGTCTGACTTGTCTTCTTCTTGGTTCCGCATTTAACTTCACCTTGGGCGTCCCCAAACCCAAAACTCCCTGTGACGTGAGAGTTGCCATGGCAGTACCACCACGCCGGTTAACAACCTTTACGTTAGTGTGTTGACGTAGGTATCGCTGTCTTACACGTCGCTGTATAATGAATCGCACCATCTCTACTGTTGTAGGCTACATTCACTAGGATAGCAATGTTTTAGCTAGTATCGTCGGGAACATCGTTCGACCAGTCGGACGCCCGTTCGTATATTGAAGCTCGACCAAGATTTCCGTCAACATACGTCCTATCTGGCGGCTGCCGTGCGGTTGTGCTCAAGGACCTCTCACGCCCAACTCTCCAACGCCCTCAATTGCTGCGTTGAAGTCTGTGTGTGAACGGTAAGTAAATCAATAAATAAAGCTTGTTTGCAGATTCACCGTCTCCTCCCTATGACTTCCGACTCACGTTAACTTAAGGTTGGGGAAACCTTGGGTGTACGCGCATAGGAAATAGCACCACTTTACTCATGATCTGAATTTAGGTCAATTCAAATGCATGAAACAATCGTCATACCAGATGCCTATTCCAGCCACTTTATTTCAGCAGGCTAACTCACACAGTATATGAATGGTGAGAAAATGTTTTCAGCAACAGTGGTTGAGGCTAGTACGCTTCAACATCCGCTCCATTATCTTTCTAGGAATGTTGGTAAGGCTGATTGGCAGATAGCTGCTTAGTAAATGCCGGTCCTCTACGTTAAGTATGAATGCGACCTTCACCTCTTTTCATGCACTAGGATGAATGGTCGTCTGGAGTGTCTGTTTGAACTGTTCTCAAAGGGGTTCTGCGAGAATAGCAGATGCTTCCTTGTGTATTCTGGGAGGGATCTTGTCAGAACCCATCGCACTGTATGAACTAACCCTGAATATAATGTCTTCAACATCGTCGCAATGCTCAACTAATTAATTTTTGTTCACACGAACTCTGGTGGAATCATTTCTTGCACGAATTTGGTGTGTATCAGGACATCCAGACTACACCCGTCACGGTCAATGTGGAACCTATCTAGGTCCTCAGAGTTTCCCTAAGCTTATGCTTCGCGAAAGAATGGGAACGGTTATTGAGGGGAGGACGTAGTCTACGCGGAATGAGTTGCTGAAATGGAACGCAGGGTACTTTTGATCCACAGAGTCATAATCAATAGTAATTAACCTGCTCAGGACGGTGGCATGTCGTTGCGTTGACGTGCTGTGTCNAATTTGGTGTGTATCAGGACATCCAGACTACACCCGTCACGGTCAATGTGGAACCTATCTAGGTCCTCAGAGTTTCCCTAAGCTTATGCTTCGCGAAAGAATGGGAACGGTTATTGAGGGGAGGACGTAGTCTACGCGGAATGAGTTGCTGAAATGGAACGCAGGGTACTTTTGATCCACAGAGTCATAATCAATAGTAATTAACCTGCTCAGGACGGTGGCATGTCGTTGCGTTGACGTGCTGTGTCCGTCGTATCAGCGTCCACAAAGAAGTGAATAAGCCGCGTTCACAGTCCTAATGAGAAACTGATGTCCAGTCTGCCTTGAGTAAGTTAGAGTCATCCACAATAAGTTATCTCAGCTTACGAAAAGAGTGTGGTCATCGGAGATGTCGGACGAGGAGGGACGGTGGCTAAATCCCACTAGTCTCGCCCACATAATGCTAGTTAAAACCACAGAGCATCACATTTATCGGAGGATTCAATTCTACTAATAATCGCGGCTTTCAAGAAAAACTGCTGAAGAAGAGTCGCACAGCCCCCATTCTTCCTCGGATGGGGTGTCATGAGTAAACCGTCGGATTTGCGTCAATTTGACGAACACACTCAAACAGTACGTATACATGCACTTGAAAGGTACTGGTTCATTAGATACCGTGGGAAAAGAGAAAGAAGTGTGCAAGGAGGAGCTTGAAGAAGTCCGGGAATTGGGTAGGGTGGTGGGGTTGGACTCGGACTGTTCTCTTGAGTTGTTTTGATGATCCTCCTCTGAAAGTGCGGAAGCGACATCGCCGCCTGTGCGTACGTCAGAAACCATATGGGACGGTTGACCAAAATCGTTGATGTCGCAAATTGGGACCTCTGCGCCCCTCTTGATTTTTACAGTTCGGTGGGGTGTTTGAAAACCTTCGCCTACGGAAAATGGGACTTTTTGTCTGCTGGGTGCGGGGTCTATAAGAGAACAATGTACGTGTCCCTATGAGGCCACTGATAGAAACACCCGTTAGGGCGAGGCAAATAAGTTCTTTTTGAGTCGCAACAGGTAGTCCCAGGAGGCCAATTCTCTTCCGAATTCTTTGGATGAAATCGGAGGTAAAAAGTACGACCTCACAGCTTCCTCTATATGTACATTGATAGGGCAACAGCCTTCTTTGTGATTGCAACACCAGGGAGGGTAGGTGCTATTTACTCATGTAGAGACTGCAGGTCTAACTTCGTCTGAGACAGAGTCCGTTGGTACTCCTCCATCCTACTCCCCATGTAATAAATGGAAGAAGACAGATCTGAGAAGAGCCCCGCATTTGCAGTCGCAAGGTTTCTGCATCGCGGGGTAATTTCTATCAAATTTCAAGTTAGCCGCGAGCTACCTGTTAAGCCGATTAGTAAAACTTTTGTTCTTATTGAGTGGCGTTAGATGAGTGATTTGCGCAAAGATGTCTGAGAAAGTTATATTCCGCTGTTCAATCAGCCTCTGAATTGATGTAACAACTGAAGCTCCATAACTGCATGCATACCATCAATATTTACCAACAATTTCAGTGACCAAGGTCAGGATCAAGTGATTAATTCACAGAAAATTTGTGATATCAAGGCTGAAAACCTTCGCGTCATAGACTCACTAAGATTGCCACATGTAGAGACACTCTTGGTTTGACACGTATTCCATTTATTTTGCTATTGACACTGTTTGGTTGCATGCCTGCATTTTCTCGTTTGTCCGACCGTCCAAGTTCACAATTGCAATTGCAATTTCCGGTCGCCAGCCAATGGTCTGTCACGCTTCGCCTCTGTTTCGCTTTGCTTACAGCTTGCTTCCCCGGTCTCCTGGCAATAAACGTCGCTGTCCCACAATCGGTTTTCCTGATTCACTTATTGTGAAGAATAAGGACGATTCTAGACAGAAACCTTCTAATCCTCTACACACTGATAGGTAACTTTTGCAGAGTCTACGCAGCGCTGTTGCGTACGCCGGAAATAAAATACCACAACATCAATCCATCCACTACTGTTACGGAGCAATGGTTCGCCACACATTCACCGTGACTGACTTGCCCTCAGCAAGTAATCTGATCGGTGTGTTCGTCAGATTCCCATTTGACGACATAAAACAGCTCCACCATCATGTTGTTCAAACATTCCTCCTGCACGATGACACAGACAAGTCCGGAAGATTCTGCTCACTCATCATTGGCGATAAGACCCTGATGCACGTTTGCGTTCCAGTAAGCAACGGCAAGAAGTGTAGAATGTTGAGGTACCAACCTGAGGAGATGCAGACGTGGAGGATCATGTGAGCATTATATATTATTCTGGCGGACTGAGGCGTTGGTCGAACTGTAAGGTCCACCTGACATGTCGCAATGTGCCAATTAAAAGTGAATTCCGGTTTCAGCAACGATCATCCTGGCACAGATTGCGTTAATAATTCCAGCACAATAACGATGGGCTTTAGACCAAATCAAACCTCACAAATACAGTCTGAGTTTCCATTAGATGGACTGGCACACAATGACGATAGACGGAACAGGGCTCGAGCCGATATCTATCATCTGCGCTCACACGTACTCGGCCGTAGGTCCGGCAAACATCAACTGACGTGGGAAACCAAAATGCTTGGTGCAACACGATATGAACATTCCACGATGACCTGAGTGAATATAATATACCCCCTTCATATGTTACGGAGAGCTTGCTGATCGACCTGACCGTGTTTCAATCAGGTTTTACACCTGATCGTTGAACAGGCACCAACTCGTCAAATCAATTCGTTTGCTGATGTCAATCGACTAACTACATTGAATGTCCTCTCTTCAGTACGTGAAGTGATAACTTGTTCTAGCCTAGCTTGATCTAACCTGATCTATACCTTGTGGATAATGCAAACCACAATAAACTTACATGCGTCAACGTTTCTTCATCACAAGGACTGAGCCTTATGCTCGTAATGAGCGGACCTTCAATCGACCCAGACAGGAGCGATTTCTGATTGCACGGCAAAACTGTGTCGTAGTTCGATAGATCAGTGGTACATAGATGTTGCGCTGAGTGCCAAGCAATCGATGGGTCATACCTCCATTTTCTTGACCATCTGAACAGAAGTCACGGACAGTGCCAACACCCACTCAACGGCAGTTTAAGAGATATTCAGATTTTCAGAATGACAGACAACTTCGATAAACGTACGTGTGTCTACCATCTTAAGTGTGTCAACCCAAAATTGAGTCGATAGGACCGTCACTGCGGTCTGGTGAATGAAGACGCTGTTGTGTGTATTGGTGCAATGTACTCCAAAGCAAAGAACGGAAATTTAAGAACCAAGAATTTGAAAGCCTGTTGCATATGATATACGTTATGTGGGTAATCAGATCTATTGCGAGGGCATTATAGGCGTACTGAGAATGAGATAAACAATAGACAGAGGTTGTGAGCATGGGTGACTCAGTAATTATGAAGTCAGCAATACCACTTGTAGCGATTCGTTGGACTAGCATTTATAACCCAACCAATACAGTCTGTCTCAACCGTTCTTCACTTCAATTGCTGTGCGTGTTTCCGGCCAATCAAAGTGAGACCATCTGAGCTCTAACGGACTATTCATTGAACATCTGAAAAACGAAGTCGTGAAAGCTTTTGAGAGAGAGGAAACTGAACACGACAAACATAATGACAACTGAATGGATAAATCTCGGACAGAAAATATTCCATTCGTTAGTGGTGAAGTCACAGATAACGTCACACAGAGCATTGCATCCAACTTGCTCATCCAAAGGTGACGAGAACAATCCATTTCGCAACCTCAACCCCTCTGTTACCAATCTTCAGATCATGGTTGAATCAATGACCAGACATGCCTCTTCCTTTACAATCAAGTGAAACTCCACTTTTCGGCTGCTGCTATCTGGTTCCACAGAATTGTTTGCTAACCATCCACAAGGTGTTTCAGGGCTGATATGGTAAAATATCTTCCTGTTGCAAAATGAACGCAAATCTTGCGTTACTCTGTGACCATATGTATGGTGAAATAACAAACGTTTCTCATTCGGTGACGTAATGTTATTTGCAAGCAATCAAATCGTCACAGAGCGGTAATCAATAGGACAGTCTGAGTTGTCATTTGGTGCCATCATTAACAGCTTTTACGAATTCAGCTAAACCATAGATGTTCCAAAGTTGGCTCATCTTTGACCTATCAGTTGAATCCGGATGGGACGACAATGGACTTGCGTTTTGAGTCATCTAGTTCGGTCAGAGGTTTTGAAATGTTGACGCATTTCGGAATGAAACGTCGATAATAGTTGCGTATGCCGACGAATCGTGGAATTTGGGTCATCGCAGTCGTGATCTGACAAATCGGGATAGTCTTTGCCTCCTTCTTCAGCGGTGTGATGCCTGTTGGATCGATACGATGTCCCTGGAAATCCAGTGAGCTAACTCCGAAGGTACACATATCGATGTTGATTTTGTTAGCATATTACGCAAAATGGCCGAAAACGGAACGGAGGTGAGATAAATGTTCCTTGTTAGAGCGGCTAGCAAGTAAGACATCATCAATGTAGACGTATGTGGAAGGCAGTCCCAGTAACACTCCGTCCATGAATCGCTGCAATGTCTGAGCCGCATGACAAAACCCGAAAGGCATTCTCGTGAGCTCGGAAAGTCAGAAAGGTGTTATGATGGCTGTTTTCGGAATGTCCTCTTCGGCAACCGGGATGTGGTATTAGGCGGGTACTAGGTCTAATTTGAAGAATATAGTAGCGCCGACAAGTCCCAGGAGAAAGATCGTGTGTGTGATGTATAGGGTACCTGTCGGGGATTGTGCAGTTGTTTAGAGCGCGGTAATCACTGCAAGGTCGCCAATCGCCAGAGGATTTCTTAGGCACAATGTGCTGTGCTGTCGCCCGAGAGAGGTTTGAGGGTCGAATTATGCCCGACTGAAACATACGTTCGAATTCAGCTTTGGCTACTTTGAGTTTGTCAGGATGTAAACGGCGTGGACGAGAAAAAGCCGCAGGACCGCGCGTTGCGATGTGATGTTCCACGTTGTGTTCGACCGTCTCGGTATGTGAGCATTGTCCAGTTGACGGAGGAAATTCCTTCAGCAGTGCTGCAAAAGACGGTGTTGGTGGAAGAGCAGGTCGGATGCGGATCGATGCAATCGTCGATTGGACGCCGTTTACTGTGTAGGCAGTAGACTTGTCAATCAGCTCAGGCCTCTTGACATCACCGGAAAGGTTAAAATGCGACAGGAAGTCGGCACCGATGAGTGGTGTCAGCACATCGACAAGCAGGAATACCTACTGAAGAATTCGCTGGCGACCGAGGTCGAAAGTGAGTAAACGTTTCTCGAAAGTTTTGATGCGACTTTGATTCGCCGCCTGTGAAGTGTACCGGCCGGGCTGAAGTCGATGATTTGGTTGCGGTGTTAAAACGCTGAACTCGGCTTTGACATTGACGAAGAACTGCAAGTCGGTCGATCGACCACCGATATAAGGCAGGCGACAGGTGACTGCTGGACCAGTGACAGTCGTCGGCGTTACTCAAGGGCATGCCGGTTCGACGATGATGCGTGGCGAATTTGGAAGCTGCATAGTTGTGTGCATTTTCCCGCGTTGTGCCGAACGTTATAGTGGCGATAACAACAACTTCATGGACGTCGGGAGTCAGAAAGTCCACAATAGATCAACAGAACGACTGATAGACCATCCTGAAAATAGTCATCTGTCAATCTTTTCTACTTATTGCTGACCCAATGAAAATGTTCAAACCACTGGTTGGACGAATGGAATAAACTCGTCCGTGTGCGCCCATTTTCAACTGGCAGTTTACATGCGGAACTTCTTCTGTACACGCTTTCAACGACAACAGCCTACAGTGAAAAATAGTCATCTGTCAATCTTTTCTACTTATTGCTGACCCAATGAAAATGTTCAAACCACTGGTTGGACGAATGGAATAAACTCGTCCGTGTGCGTCCATTTTCAACTGGCAGTTTACATGCCGAACTTCTTCTGTACACGCTTTCAACGACAGCAGCCTACAGTGCTATCGGTTTCCCGTGGTGCACAATACTATGTTTGAACTAATCTGATACTCAGGACGTTCGTGAACAACACGTTCAAAACACTGTTCTCAGTGGGCACGCTGAAGGACGCGTTCTGTCTACCGACCTTTGTGTTTTTGTCAACCTTCGTAGTTTTGCTCAAAATATTGTGTGCTCAGACACTATAGACGGACATAAACATTGTAATGGCTTTGTTTCGTCCAACTCACCACACCAACTCACAGGAACCGAGAAATGTTGACCAAGGAATTTCAGTACGGTTGAGGTTGTCCCGTGACCGTTCATCAACAGAACCATCCCAGCCAGTTCATTCATTGTGGTCTGGCGATCCGTTTGACCCGAGTCTCGTGCTTTCGACTGGCAGCAATTCGCATCTGGTGGCGGCGTGGTGTTTTATGTGTCTCTGCCAACTGCACTATAGTCTGGAAACCCGGTTGACTGGCTGGGTGTGTGCACAACAACTTGGCAGTAGTGGTTGTATCGAGACTGGGAAACTCGTAAGTAAGGCACGGTTGACCGGATAGTGTAGTTCACTTGGGTTCATCCGTTGTTCAGCAAATGACACGTGCGATGAACAGAGGTAAGTTTGGACCTGAACACGTCATAATGAGTTGAGTGGGAGTATGTGAGAACTCGGTTTGGTGGACGCCCATTCCACGTAGGTATGAGGTAACTTTATTCGGATATCTCAGACCGAGAGATTGTGATTCCCGTGCGAACAAATTTTGATTGGATTTTTTTCAGTGTTATATATTACTATGTTTGGTACAGCACATAGTGAAACATGAGTTCAACGTTTCGTTGAATGGAAGGCTCTTCGGACTAGTTCGCATGAGTATCACGCATTAGAAGCGGTCAGACCTGGACTATAACAAAAGCCGTATCAACGCCCGCGTATCGCTTGCACATGTGTGACAGTGGACTTGCATCAGCCTATATCATCCGGCGATAGTTTCGGTAAACATAGCCCCGTTTGGCGGCTGGCGATATTTGATTTTCTTTGGACCACCAAAATCCTCCCCCATTCATAAATGTCACATCTGAAATTGAAGGAAGCCTATCGGTTATCTTGACTGTTCGCCAGATTGCCCGCAATGATTTGGTGTGATTATTTTCAGTTAAGGCGCATCTCGCTGGCTAGCCGTTGCATTCTAACCTCTGTCATATTCAAATTTGTCACTTGGACAGAGGGATTACTGTCACGTATTCTCCTAATGGTAAGTAGTATTTCAACTCAACTTAAAAATCCTTCACTCCCCAAAACCTCCTCTGACTAAGTCGAAGCTAACATCGTCTCGGTGAATCATTGAAGATACAACATGTACTCACTACTCCATCGGGCGTTCTCGTGTGCGTGGTCAGAAGTACCGTAACAGAACCCACCATCACGGTGGCATCAACCCAAGCATTCATTGATAGTTCTGACTGCTTGATCTACACAACGGCAGCCAAACTACACTGGATATTACCTGCTCAGTTCCATCCAGCTGTTGCATTACATGTTTGGTTGTGCCTGATAGTTGTGAGGTAGACCGCAAGCTCTGCACATGGTACACCAGCCTGTCAATCTTTGTCCCTCCGCTCATTTTTGTATCGCGGTCACACATCGCGGTCACTGTACTCTGATGCCATCTCCCATTCTAAACATTCTCATCACTACGTTGCCCACACAAAATCGTAATAAGGCATTCCCAGTCCGTAACCTCTCCACGAATCACAAGGTGGTGTGCGGTCTGAGAGGTCAACTTGAGGGTCAACCTCATCAGGGCAGAAAAACACATCTTGCATTATGTCCGCATTACGTTCACTCTCATCAGTCGCGAACGTAACACATAGCAGTCATATACTTTGTTCAGGTTAGGACAAACAGGGTCTAGACACGACCACAACTACACCAAGTATTATGTGATCACGACCAAGGCAACCCGATAGGTGGGCTCAACCAAGTTTGTGCGGATAATGTCCGCTTACAAGTTTGGATGAGCATCACTGCGCAGCCACACACGTTCGAGTCAGAGCAGACTTCAATGTACGTTATATATCGTTTGCTAGATGGTCACCTTCGAATGGCAAGAATAGAAAAATATACTTCCTTTGAGCCATGAGTGCGGGCTCGGTGTTTTTCCTCATCGTACGTTGCACCTCGATGAGTTGATTGAAATATCTATTTGCTCGTGAAGTTCGTCTGAACAGCTTCTGTTCTGTCTGCAGTGTGACCGGGGTACAAATACGCCTAGTTCTATGAGACAGCGTCCTAACAAAATCCTGTTTGGAGGCAATCGGCACAGAATTGAAAAACTGAATAAAATTTACAGGCGCCAGTATACATGCTGAAGGACGAATATGACCAACCACCTCACTAATAGTAGTGTGAAATATTTAGGCGGTGCACAGGAGAGGAGCAAACGTTTGCAGTTGCATCCGAACATTGCAACAGAGCTCGCGAACACGAGGTTATGATTATGATGGAATCAGCACTCTAGGCACCACAAACGTACGACGAGCGTCTCGGATACTAGATGGTAGTGAAACGCAGAACAGAACTCACGTTCAGTCCGCCAGGCACTGTCAACACGGTCTGACAAATTCAGAAAACTGAACTGGTGAAGTTTTCCATTGGTAACAGACGAAAATTGACAGATTCAGTTGGTCGCACTGCACACAAAACTGTGATTGGCCAACAGCCCATATGGTTGAGCCAAATATTTGGATGGGTCGGCCGACCTCGGCTTGCACACTATAAATACAGAGACTTTCGCGAGACTCATTAAACCGACGACAACATCGAAATTTCTACACATTCTCTGTGGAACGTTCAAAATGCTCTCAATACGCTCAATAGTGGTGAGTATATATTCTGATCTCATTTCGATATCACCGAGGATGTGACAATTGTACCCATAACCGAACTTAACGTATGCTGATTTTCACACCAGAATGGCGGTTTGTCGTTCAGGCAAAATGCAGCGAGTCATGCAGTGAACTGATCACTCTGACAGCACCATTAACAACAACCATGAAATTTACCAACCACCGAACTATTGCTCCAATAATTTGAACGCTATACTTGCATGTGTGCAATCATGTGGAAGGAGAACGCTGATAATTCAGGCGCGACCATACATCTTGTAATGTCATCAGCAGCGTATTTGGATAAGTGATTGGAGTGTGGAAATAGGATCCAATTGAGCCGTTGCCTCTCAGAGTTATTCGGAGGAGGACTCATTCCTCGCTACATAACAACAACAAACTGCACGTGTGATTCACAATTGCCGGAAGAACTTCGAGAATTGGCGCAGCTGAAGAATTCTGTAGTTCACATATCCGCGACTAACGCGATTTCCAATCATAACTGGAATAAGTGGACAACATATTGTGTATGTTTTCCAAGGGAGGTGACTCCATTCATAACAATCAAAATTTGGAAACCTACATATTTGCATATTCCCTAAATAGCACCATACTTAAAAGCTGACGAAACATGATTCAGGTCGGAAGCGAAATGTCTGATTCGGAACCGAATTTGTTACTGATGACTTTCCAAAATGTGTTCCGACACAATCTTCTCAGAGCGTAAATGATCAACACAAACTATGTCTGCACATGTGGTCGATTGTCTTGCGATTCATATTTTACGGTAGGATAGAATGCCAGTCCCAGAGAATGTACCAGTCTTACGTATTCAGTCGCGTTGTTGTTTGTCATTTCACGTAGACAATCTGCCTGCTCCTCACAATCATCTGTCTCGGAAGCGTGTTCGCTCAACGCTGGGACCCGTGCAGGAACTATAGACGATGTGTGATTGCTAACGGCGACGGCCCAGCCTGTAGTAAGTTCTCCATCCACGAACGTGCATAGAGGTCATTCGAANACAGTGACGTATACAACCCTGTCACGTTGTTTAGCATCACCATAATAGAACCTATCCTAAACGTTTGTTCGACCGTCCTGTAATCCTGATCCATCTGCATTCTGTCCATCTCATTTCCAGGTTTCGCCAAACGAGTGTGTAATATGGTATAGAGGAGATGGAATCTGTCAGTTTTTGCCTCGTCTTCATCTCACCAAATATACACGTGACTGGAATGTGTTTTCAAATGTTTTTTCTCTAGAAACAAACCTTACGTGGTTTTTTCCGCAACAAATGGCAGAGATGGACATGGGGTTGCTCGGGACTGCTTAGGCAACTAAAATACGAACCGCGGTTTCGCTTACCTCTCTAATAAACGTCGGTCACAGCATCATTTTCAGAGAGACAAAAACAGTTGAATTCCGCCTAGCCATATGGTACCTGCTCAGTTTATGTTTGTGATCCAGAGAGACTGATTTTAGCCCATTCTACATTCAACAGCTGCGTTCCCTCACACACTCCCGCCTATTGCACCACAAATACTAGCCATTACTTCTCAGTCGATTCAGGGTAAATTCTGTAAACTAAGTAATTGCTCACGCAATGAACCTTAAGGGGTGCACTTTTTTAAGTAGACGTCTGATATTCATTGGGTGG
The DNA here is from genome assembly GCA_008508345.1 of Paragonimus westermani. Lineage (NCBI taxonomy): Eukaryota > Metazoa > Platyhelminthes > Trematoda > Plagiorchiida > Troglotrematidae > Paragonimus > Paragonimus westermani. The sequence continues at coordinate 34,039 of QNGE01005769.1, forward strand.
ACATCAACACCTCGTCACAATCCCGCTATCCGATGTTAAAACTGTGTTTGTATTCCACACGAAATATTCATCAGAGACGTTTACATACTCACCGCAACAACTCCTCTCCACATTGATCATGATGCGCGTTCGATCACAGCGTTCACATAGACCTCCCAGTCAGTCGCCTCCGAGAAGCGACATTGAACTGAAGACGATCGTTCGACCTGACCATCACATCATCAATACATCACAAACCAAAGTGGTTGAAACTTCAGGTAAGATGACTCAGTCTGGCCTAATGTGAGATCATTGGCAGGCGGTTGCCTCATGACGGCGTGGCCGGAGTTCTGATTCCGGCAGTGGTAGAGATGCACACTGCTGAACATCTCTAATGAGAGCGAAACTCCAGCCAAGCGTTTCTTCTTCATAGAGACTGACCGTGATATCTGTCTGAACGCGAACGCCGCGATCATATGCGGATGGTGGTCAACTTGGAATAATCACATCTCCGACTACTAACCAGAAATATCCCTTCGGCGGCCAGGTCGAGCAGATCGCACGTGTATTGGCGAACGCAACTATACGAGTGTCTTCGCAAAAGCTCATTGACTACTAACTACAACCAATTAACTCCATGTGCTTAGTCTGAAAATTTGCGATTCCTCGAAATGCCATCTCTCTGTTATGTTATTGTAACCTGACGGAGAGATGGGTAACGTTCCGCTGAACAATTTGGATGTGATTGAAAAAGTTAACATCCGATTTGCTGTGACCAAATTCCGGCATATGTTCGATACATTTACGACGTGAGGAACTGACAAGTAGTATCATGTAGTGTAACATGCAGGCCAGCCGACTCCACTTTGAGTGCCCGTGACTTTGCGGACCAACCCTCGGGCAACGTGGACGCAACAGGAGACAGCGTTCTTTCGAAGTAGGGGTTCGAACACCAGTTCTCAAAAGAGAAACAATACGAACAAACATGAGCCAAAGGCCCAGTAAGCCATGCACACGATTTAAACAAACGTAAGCTAAGACGGCACCGACAACACAGCAGCACGCCCCGTCGCACAAATCGAATTCAATTCGTGCGCGCTCGCTGGTTTTAGTTGCGCGTTACACAGCTCCCTTTTCATAAAGCACAGTCCCCTGTGCTCCAAAACTTCTACAAACCGGCTGGTGCTTATGTTGCCAGGTTGGATAGAGTGCCTGCTTGTCCTCTACCCAAGTGCACATTCCCGCCTCACGCTCTGCTCAGTAGCGATTCAGCGATTGATACGCGGGTTCAAGGCAGCGCCCTAAGGTTTCCAGGTCCATTCGATTTTCCTTTCTCGGTGTCAATGAGCGTCTATTGATCTGAAGGCGATCATCAAAAACAGTGTGTAGCACCGCTCTTGGGGATTTCAGTGAATACCAGGAACACAGTAAGATTACTCGCATGATGCAATTTTAGATAAATGAGAATCAAGCAAATCTTTGAAAAGTTCACTAAAAGCGCTGCTGACGAACTCAGGATGGAGGCTGTTCCAGCAGTTGAAAACCCTGTGAGTAAAGAACTGTTGCCTAAGAAAGGTCCGGGTACGAAGTTCGAAAAGCTTCCGATTATGTCCTCGCCGGCCGTCACCATTCGGTACAGTGAAGAATTGTTCTACATGACCTACTCTAAAGAAGTGTGAGTATTAAATCACCGCGGAGTCTTTGAAATTCAAGTGGGTAGAGTCAAGAATTCCAAGTCGAGACTCGTAAGTAGCATTACTCAGGCGCTCAACCACCTTGGTAGCCGCACGCTGGACATGCTCAATAGCTAATATGTATTTCTTCAGGCCGCTATACACGACCTGATTGGCATACTCGAGGAACGGTTTTATATAAACCCCGTAAATCGTTCAAAAAACTTTTCTGTCCATGCAGGGTAAAGTGCGTTTAATCATCACAAGAGCGGCGAATCTCTTTTTGCCGCCATCTCATGGTAATACGTGAAGGACAATTTAGATGACAACCAGATGCCCAGAGCTTTCTTCAGATCGATTTTCATGATATTTACTACGCCAGATGCACTATGAAGCATGAAGGCATTGCCAGAATCTCCGCCAAGTGACATGTGAACACATTTATTGTGATTTAGTGGGAGACTCCGATCGTCCGACCAGCGATTGACCTCGTCAAGATCAATTTGTAGTGCACTGGGATCAGTGGCATTCCAGATTTTTAGTTCGTCTGCGTATAAGAGGACGTTGCTGGAAATATTGTTTGGTAGGTCGTTGATGGAAATGAGAGATAACAAAGGACCTAGCACTGACCCTTGGGGAACTCCCGCAGAAATGAAAGAGGGAGAGAAAAGGCCTGATGCGGTCTTGACTCTAAACGTTTTATTATCAAGAAAAGAGGCCATCCAGCGAAGAACCTCTCCTTGAATACCGTAGGCTTCCAGTTTGTGTTTCAGGGGGGCGTGTGGTACACGGTCAAAAGCCTTGGCAAAATCAAAGAAGTTAGCATCAGAGATAAGGCCATTGTCTTTGGCCTCCGTCAGACTATCCATGAAAATAAGCACGTTTGTTATGCATGACCGATTAGGAAGGGAGCCATGCTGGATGGAAGAGAAAAGAATATTTGATAAAAAGTGGATGAGTATTGCGCGCTTAGGTAGGTGCTCCATTATTTTTCACGGGATGCTAGTAAGGCTGATTGGCCGATAGCTAGCTCGAGACTGCCGGTTACCCGCGCTGAATATGGGTGTGATCGTCACTTCTTTACATGCGCTAGGGAGGATGCTGGTCTGCAGTGTTTGCTTAAACAGCTTATAAAGGGGTTCAGCCAGACTAACAGCTGCTTCCCTGAGTATTCTGGGATGGATCATGTCAGGACCTACTGCACTGTGTGAATTAACATCTAGCACAGAAAACTCAGCGGTCACGAGTGGTTGCCTGAACTTCTGCAGCGGTAGTACAGGATGCCAGCTCGGGGAGGCGACGTTGCAGACTGCCGAGTAGTACTTCCTGAATAACTCGGCCATGACTAGAGAGTCAGATGAAGTCTCCCCATTGAGCAGTAGTAAATAAAGAGCTGAAGGTTTGTTCCTTCTTATTCGGCGCATAGTCCTAAACAAGACGTTTTTGTTCGCGCGGGCTCTGAGTAGGATCTTCTCTTGTACGAGCTCTGGTGTATTTGCGGATTTCCCACCTACACCTGTTTCGGACAATGTCCTCTGAGTTTCCTGTAAGCTTATGCTTCGCGAATAAATGTTAACGTTTATCGAGAAGACGACATATCCTGCGTGGAAAGGGTGGCCAATAAGAGAAAACGCACAATTTGCGCGATATGAATAAGTCGTCCGCTTTCTGAATTGCGCTCTGAAACGTACGGTAGTTCCGGTCCGCTGAGGTAAAGTCAAGAAGAAGTGAACCTAAGTAAGCTCTCAGGCCGTTAAAATCTGCTTGCGTGAAGTTTCAAAATGTGGACCTTTTCAATGGTTTTCGTAACCAGTGACAGATAAGATCAAAGGCAAACAGAGAGTGGTCACTGTCTCCTAGTGGCAACTTGATGATCACTCTGTCTACCAGGTGGCTCTCATTAGTGATAACTAAGCCAAGCGAAGAGGAAATTTGACCAAAACGATGCCGCGTCGCGCCGCTGGTGTGCTGTGACCACGCCTCCCGACGTATCAGCGTCGATAAGGAAGTCGAGAATCCGCTTTCACAGTCCTTGTGAGAAACTTATGTCCAGTTTATCTTGGGTGCATCAGAGTAACCCATAATAAGCAGATGAGCAAAGCGTTGTAGGCCTGGGAGGTTTTTCAGGCTTACCAGAGGGGTGTCATCGTCTGATGGAGGAGAACGACGAATAACCGCCACTAGGAGTGAGTCCTGGCCATGCAGTGGTAGTCGAACCCACACAGCGTCACATTTACCGGAGGACTGGATGCCACCGATAACCGTGGGTGTCAGAAGACACTGCTGAAGAAAAATCGTAGAACCCCCCATTCTCCCTCGGGCAGAGTCGGCCCAGCAAACTGGATAATCCGGGACACTCAGTTCACTGTCACTGATATCACTTGTAAGCCAGGTCTCCGTGGAGGCGAACACCTGGGGTTGGGTGTTATGAGCTAACCGTCCGCTTTCCGGTAATTTATTTAACAGACTCAGACAGTTCGTATACATGCAGCTGGAAGCTACTTCCTCGCTGGATTTCGCGGGGAAATGTAAAGCATTGTGTGAGGAAGAGCCTGGGAATTATGGAGGGTGGTGAAGCTAGACCCGGTCTGCTCTTCCCAATTGTTCTCACGGCCCTCCGAGGCTGTGGAAGCGACATCACCGCCTATGTGTAAGTTAGCGACCCTACCGAGCGTTTCATCAGCATTCTTGGCACCGCAACTTGCGACCTCTGCACCCCTATCAAATTCCGTTGCTTGGAGGGTGTTTTGAAGTTTTCACTCACAGAAAATTTGACTCCTTCGTTTGCTGAGTGCGGGGTTTGAAAGACGGCAATAAGCGCTGTTTTATGGAGCTACTGAAGGAAATATCTCTAGGGGTGGGCCAAACGGACGCTTTTTGAGTTGCAGGAGGCGGCCCTTGCAGGTTGTTTCCGTTCCGAATTCTCGGAAGAAAGAGTTTTATGCCGTGCAGTTTGGTGGGTTTCAGGGTGGGTGAATCTGAAGACGGTGTTTACGCGGTGTGGGTACCCTCAATGCTCGTGCCTGTGCCTGGGGCACCGGTCGTTCGAACGACCATGCAGACGGTGCCTAAGATTTCCACAACAGGCAGAGGGGTCTGAGGGGCCACTTCGAGAGCAGAAACTACGACTTTAGTCTCCAGTTGTACCTTCTGGTCTGTCATGATTTGTGACTTAGCCTTAGTCCGCTGTTCAATTCTCGCTATCTCTCTTACCTGGATCGGTCGAAAGGTACGCCTTTCAGATGGGCGTTGGCGAAATTCAAAGCCTCTGTTTTTCTCACCACTCTCTCGAGGCTGAGCAGGGCAAAGTTACTAAAAATCGAAGTGACTTTTTGGTTGTCTTAGCCCACAGTTTACTCGCGAGTACCAGGTTTGTGGCCGAAGAAAATCTGGCCATTGTCGCACACGGTTGTCATATACCAGAGGGCTTCATA
>QNGE01005770.1:0-39121 GCA_008508345.1 Paragonimus westermani
CTCATGGCTGTTTTGATGATGATGATCTACCCGATTGGGGAATTCGCGAGTGCTCGTGTCGCTGGTTGTAGATACCGTGACCGGGTAGTGTCGCAGCCAGTAGCGAACATTCATCTGCGCAGATACTGGCTTTTCTTTTCCTGTTTTTTGGAATTCCTTTTTCTCATTTTTTTATTCTCTCCCCCTTCTGTTTTTCTCGGTGTGTTTATAGCTATCCATTGTTCTACGGTATCGTGCGTCATCTTTAGAGTCGATGAAAGACGAGCTGCAATACCCACGGGTACGGTGATATGGTGATCATGGATTTCTTGTCACTCTTACTTTCTTAAATACATTAGTAGTCTGTGTTGACTGGCACTGTAGATGTGTGATCTTTCGCGCCGCATAACCATCTATTTCTTGTTGCTGTGACTGCGTGGGATTGGACTTGGCTCTCTAGCGTGTCTCATACGATGGTTTTTTGTTCCAATTCATTGCTTTTCTCAATTCATTGGAGTTGTCGGCTTGATTTGCTTAAATTAGGTGCTTAAAATTAGGTGAACTTGTGAGAGGCGCATACAGGGTCACCCGAATAAGAGCAACTGGTTAGATCACCACTAGTAATCGAAGGTCTCATAAGCCGTTTATATTAATGCTCAAATGTAGCAGGTCTCTATCAGACGTAATGTTTTTTTTTCATACGTCCCTGTCGATTCCGGTGTACATGCTACTTTGTTCACTTTTTGTTTAATCATATATGTAACAAATTGCACAATTTATTCATTCGCTCCCGTTAATCTGACCGGGTGGTTTTCTTACTGCTGAAGTCTACGTGTTGATTTTGTCAATAACAAAACGGGTCGTGTCATGCCTCCGTTGATGACCAACTGCTCATGTTGAGTCTGTCATCCACCGGTTCTCTTTCTATGTATATGTGGTTTGGTAAGACGATGCTTAATTAAAACAATGTACTAGGATACCTGACCAGTTGTGAGTTTTGTTGTTCTTCTTCCTGAACTTTTTACATTGGTTTCTTGCACTGCACCCTTTTTTGAAAGTGCTCTTTTATACTTGAATGCGGCATAAATTGCCCAAAAATAGACGTAGGAATTTTAAATGGCTTGTACTAAAATCCGCTGCCTTTTGTTTTGTTTATCTACCTCTCCTGAAACACCATTTCTCTGCTGTGGCATTTGAATTTATCGTGTGTGTATTTGCCTCCAATCCTCCCTGTTTTTTCGTATAGCATCTGCATCGTCTTTGGTTCCTCGCATGCTGCATATTGGCTGTGTTTCCACTTCTTCCCGTTATCGGTTCCTCGTTCAGTCCAGGGCTAGTGTAAGTGTCATTTTTTTTTACTGCGCTTGCCTAATCTTACGAAGCTCACTTTGATTCACCAGTGGATAGAATCAGTGTTGGCAATTAAACTTACCGTATTATAATGGGAATACATTGAACTTTGTTTCGCATTGATTGTGTCATGTTGCATTGTCGTGATAAAATTGGTTGTTCAGTGAGAGTTAGCGCAACAAACTGGCCTCCTCAGCCCATGGATTGCTGTTATCGAAGGTTCTAAACTGCATACATAAAAGGACAAAAATGTCTTGGTCGTAATGCACACATTGAATTCGAAAACAAGGGTAAAAATTGTAAATTGTCTGTTTCCCATATTACTGTCAACGTTCCACTAAACTGGCATAATCAGCGTAGCATGTTCTCATAAACTGACGTGTATCATGCACAGTTCGCGTCCTGCGGTTCAGCGCAATCAAATCGTACCTGTTTCCATACTTTTATCTTTGTCTCGCGGTGGCGCTGACTGAACGCACTTATCTTTGGCAAGTCACTGGTGTATTGCGTGTAGAAAAAAGTGGAAGTCGAATTAACATTCTCATGTAAACTGTTTACTCGTTGCCAGCATACTCATAGGAACATACCACTTCTTAACACCAGAAGGAGTACACATGTGAAATTCCTGGATCGACTCCGTATGCTAGTTGAGTGTTGTCTAAATGGGTTTATGTTCATCCAGAGTATGATCGGTGACAAAGATCTCGGATTTTGCTATCAGAATGTGCTGGTGGTCGTTATATTTGGGTCTTATGAGACATTTGAAACTGCCATACTTCTTTAAGTGTGCTATCAACGAATGTATGAATGAATGAAAACTTACTATGTTCTTCTATAGATTCCGGCTTTTTCTTCGGACCGCTGGTCAATAATTAAATAAATTCGATTGCGTTCGATCATCGTCGCTTTTTGATCAAGTGTAAAGCGCATAGAAGTAATGACATGTTTCCACACTGTCAGTGTTGATTTTTTACAGTCGTTGCTGTGTGATTACCTGCATGATGAGTCATCATATGCGTACCTGCTGAACTGACCGTGCTTGTATCGCTGAACTTTGAGGACGGTCATCGCATCAAATCACTTTTTTAAACCGTGATTTCTCTTTGGGGGCTAACTTGTTAACCGTGTTCAGTCCTGTCTGTAGCTAATGCTGTATGTGCCAATCGTTTTGAAATGATGTAGACGTGGTGAAAAGAACTAACCACGTGCTATGTTCAACTACTTTTCATTGTCCACTCAATTCCCCCATTCTATACTTGGTCAGTTTTGCCAGTGGTATGGCCATCACCCCAGTCAGCCTGCTAATTTTTCGAAAACTGTCACGTTCACCGGTGGAATACACGAAACATAGCTTTCTGCTTTCTCCACCTCGCATGCTTGGAATGGGTTATTTGTTTGTAAGTTTCGTTGTACATGTTTGGAGTTACATGTTTCCATACCTTCCTTTAATTTACGTTTTGTGTTAGTTGCATTTTCAACTTCAAACGCCTCAAGTGCTTGGACCACTGTTGACTCTGACGGTAGTCCACAAAGCGTTTAGTCTAATGAATATGTACAAATGTAGGGAGAAAAAAATTATGGAAAACATCTGAACTTCATTAAGAAAAACAGTAGACAATCTTACGATACTGGCTTTTCATTGACTGCGACAAGCTGCCATGCTCGAGAGCATTTCCAACCATCGATGTAGATGAGTCTGGCAAGCGACTCCTCTGATCTTGTTTGATGGTAATCATGGTTACAATATGTGGTATGGTTATCTGCTGCTCACCGCCTATTGTTGTCCGACTTCGATGCATGTTGTGATTTTTTCCAGTGGAACACTGAACTTACCCGTAATTTCGTGTTATTCTCAGTTGTTATTGTAAGCATTGTGGTGTAGTTTAACATCAACGTGAGTCGTTAAGAGTGAGTTTGCAAAAATGTCCTACCTTTTAGTCTATTTCGTTTGTGGTGTTTCCTCACTATTTGACTCTCCCCTGAGTTCCGTACATGTTCCATGATCAGCTTTACAGAGCTGGATATAGTTCAGTGATGGTAACACAAATTTCCAGCCTCATTGTCGTGGATTTTTGTCCCTGTAACCACATTTGTCCACGACCCCCTAGGTTTAGGTAACATGACAGTTTCTAACCCTACCATGTGATCTAGTGTGTCACTTGGTAGCAAACAACATGGAATATGAATGACAAAACGCTGTCTTAGATTATGCTCCACCGCGCTGTGTTGGGACTGTGACCGAAGTATACTAGTGCGGTATTCGTAATTGAATAAACATGTCGTGTTCAGCTGTTACAAATTGCCTATTGTAAGTTGCTTACTTATGAGGTTTTTTGATAACAGCTTTTGTATTTCCGATAGAGTTTCCAGCCAACCCCTTCCGGAAAAAGCACTGAACTCGAGTTTCATTCCCATCAAAGCTTATCAACGGTAAACATGCTTATCACGTCCAAGGATCGAACTTTCTCCAGGCTTTCTTAGGACAGCCATGTTAACCGCTGTGTTGTTTACTTCGCATTGGACACAACCCGTCTTTGTTGTTGTCAGGCCCTAACAAAAGCGAAACTTGAATCTAACACTTATTTTTTGAAGAAAACTGTCTAGGTAGAACGCTGCAATCAAAGACGAGTGTTAATGAATTTACATTACCCATTGATCATTGCGACCGTAGTTCATTTGTCGTTCACTCTGTTATCAGTGTGAGCGAACTGCAGTCGTATCTGGTAATGCTGCTTACCTACAGACTAGTTTCCACTCCCACTTTTGTCATCTTCCATACTCGTCACGTGCGAGTAACGCTGTTCCCATCGAGTTTCCGGCTTTCCTGTCACGGGTCATCGTTCCGAAGAGTGTTGACGTTAGTTTTCCTCGTGGCTGATTGTATTTCCCTATTCGTTGTTCTCCCTCATATAAACTGTCAGTGTCTTTTCGATCAAAAATCCTCAGTCTCTTGTTTTTGTTGACTATTATGTCTACATGTTTGCATGCACGGTAACGTGGTATGTTTAAAAGTTCAGTTAAATCCACTTTTGTTCCCTTTTACAACCCACACAGGCAACTGAGGTAAAAGCACAAACGCACAGAATGACTGATACGATTTATGACCACCACAAAATGAGCCGCAACGCGTCAAATCTAATCGGCACATCACACTACTGTGCGACCTCCAGCGTGGATTTTTTTCGGTATCCAAAACAAAGGCCACTGCATATAAACCTAAGACCTCAATATTTGCAGGTGTTTCCCAGCCCTAAGCTGAGCCACGGATATCGATTATAGGGAACTGGTATTCATCATAGGACGGAGAGTCGCAGTGATGGTCACAAGTGCGAGTTTCCGCAGTGGCGGTACGAAGAATTAAAATTTAAAAAAAACTGTTTACTACCTTTGGGACAATTGACCGATATTGGGAAATATTTGAATTTTCTAATATTTCCGCTCTGGTGCGGCGATAAGCCGTGTTCCCAAACCCCTGTTAACCCGACTGGTTTTATTGGCCCTTGCAGTCATATAGTCCATTCTGCTCTGGTGCGTTCTGTCCAGGTCAAATTTAGCAGGTACCCGTTTTGGTGAATCTTTCCGTTCGTTTGTGCAAAATTCGAGTTTGGTGCGCCAGCATTCGTGCACTGGAGTCGCAAACTTGTGATCAGTTTCTCATGTGCTCGAGTTACCTTATTAACTGGATGGCCACGTCAGTGTCTATATGCTGAATCTCAACGTTGAATGCGGGCCGTTGTATCTAACCCATAGACCGAGTCTCATACTCTTCAGTCAGTGGTGTTGAGTTTAAGATCTTTTTTTCTAACCCCTGGAAGGTTGGAAACACCGATTTTGATCACGTGGTTTATAGGCGCTCCTAGCATGAGAAAATAGATGGGGTCAAACACATTTCTGTCTTCATTAGATAGATGTGCGGTGTTATTCGGAGATAGCACTGTTTTCGGCACTTCACATCGTGTATATACAGTCACAAGTGGTTTATTGGACCTATACTTGAAGCTGAAGTATGATCATACGGAATGGCAGTAGTCATGGCAGATGCTGTATGACATTCTAACCGGTCAATGTGTACTATGTTTAGATGACACAGTTGACCGGCTTCCCACAATGTGTTATCCGGGGGTAGTGAATGGATTGGGTTGGGATGGAATACGTATAGTTAGTCAGGGGTAGCATAAGACGTACGAATTTTTGATAAGTGCATCACTGAGGCTTGTAGAATCTAATTGTGGCCGTCTCTGCCATCCTTAACAGGCTTGCCCTGATAGCTTGGAACTTGACGCGGGACACCGAATAATTTTGATTTGTTGGTGCATGCTTATCAAATGCAATCCGACATTGCTCAAAATGAGTTTCTTCGTGCCATTACTGAGCAATCTCGGGAGGTGCCAATTGATCCTCACTGTTGTTCGCCGAGTGGCTTTCCCAACTTAATCTGTTCGACAGCAGCACGTGAGAGAATAAATACACATCGATGAAGAAAACTTCGAGATGTGACATCCATACTTGCCGATTCTTCACAAAGACAGTTACCCTTGTGGAATGCTAAGTCTGGGCTACTGTATTCATCAACCTGTGACTGATCAGTTCACTAGATGCAACGCTCTTAACTGCCAAGCTGATGAGACTGCGCTTCTTCGCTACTGCTCCCATCATTGGCTGCGTATATTCCGATGTCGTATTTTTGATTAGACTTCTCTCCGGATATCCATTCCGACTCGATATCTCTCGGGTTTAATGTTATTCGTTGGTTATGATGTTTAATATACATATCCTTCTTGCTCTGTCGACTATACAGCCAGCCAGTCTCGTTTCTGTTTCAACAGGAATTACCGAAAACAGCTGTTTGCAACCTTGATTTCTCACGAATGCTCTGGGTATTATGACACGATCTAAGAAGCCGTATATTGTTAACAACAATGCCTAAGTTAGTGTGGGTGAGCTCTTTGTACATATCAGGTAAGGTGAATTGTGCTTGATCATAAGTTCCTCGATTCCGGTTCTGACCGGTGCAGTCTTATATTGGACAGTGTTCAACGCAGTCATTTCACTTCAAGCTAGTTTTCTGCCAACCAATATATGGATTTAATTACTTTGATTGTTTGTCAGTAAAGCCAAGTTGTTATTTATTTGACTGTCATCCTATCAGCGTTTTCTCACACCTGATCTGGTGATTTGAAAATCCCGCCGATTTTGTTCTTTGCAGAGCCTTTTGTTCGCCACTTCGAGCTGCGCAGTTGGACTCGTACATTCTCATCTAGGATTCTTGCCGTCCATTCGATTTCCGATCCACATTTTCAGCTGGTCAATGCTTTGTGAGTTACTTACTTGACTCTCGTTCGCTTGATTCCGTACTCAAGATTATTAATACGGGGTGAAGTTAAAAGGATAAAGTTTGTTGTAAGCTTTCTTGTGGGTAGCTTTCATCCGCCCATAGCGCCGTTTATGCGTTAAACAACTGACACTATCATAGCTTTCACATTTAGCAGAATGCTTGGGATAGCCCATTTCGAAAGAGAGTACTGCTGGGCTCGAATTTTCCGGTTGTGTCGTCTTTGATTTACATCCCTCTTCGCATCAGATCTAAATTGGAACTTCACCCTTTGTGTTTGCGAGATAAGCATCCCATTAAATATGGCCAGGTCATCGCATCCAGTTTATCGGTCGCATTACTTGTGTGTTGCGTTTAAGGTACGTTCTTAGCGCGACTTCATCGACAGTTTGGATGTTTATTTTTTTCAACTATTACCCATAATATCAGGGTTGCGCATCGCAGTCGAAGTAACGAGGTTGGCTTATCTCGTTTTTGTTCGTCCATCCTACGAACAGATTCTCTTGTGGTGTCCGTTACTACCAGCTCCAACTTTTCATAGCTTCTTTTTGCTCACGCTAATCTGTCCGATTTCTCTCACCATATTGCTCTCACTTTCTCATTCGTATTTATTCCGTTAGCACAAATTTTTTGTTTCTGAGCACAGCAAACTCAGTCTGAAAATGGTTTGTCTTCTCGGTTCAGTGAATGCTACCTATCAGATCGAGAATGCAAGGATAATTCTATGACAGTAATTGATCGCACCTTCCTATATTCCCTTCTGTGCAGTATTGCCTTCATTGTTCGTACTGAAGTGGCTGTCTCCGCGACTCGGTCTTCGTCTTTTTGGTTGGATCAGCGTCTTCCTAATTCCGCTTATATTGCTAAGTACAGGGTGCGTTCGTTTGTGCTTGCAGTCCCTGTTGTTTGCATTTGCTCACCTTACCGTCGATTACACGTGTGGGTTTCTTTACCGCGTGAACCAACTTGATTCACAATCCCTCTGGGAATTGTTTTGGGTATTTTTGTTTCAATTCTGGATGCACTGTTTGTAGTCATGAACTCACAATGAACTCGCTCTTGTATGCTGTTCATTGGATTATTACAGGCGTGACTTCGCTTGGCACGCGCGTTTTTTGCATGATCTCCGTCGTTCAAGGAAATTAGCTGTCTCTCTGAATCAAGATTGAAACTGTTGAACCTCTGGACACACTTCGCGTGCCATACTAATTGACTTAGACCGAGTTTATCTACACGTAAACGGACACAATCGAGGTAATCGAACTCGAACGTGAAGCCCTTTGATCAGTTGTTTGCATGGTTGCCACTAAGCTATCTTGGAGTTGACCTGTATCAACTGATCATACTTCTCTGTCACCATATTGAACTTCATTCGAGTTATCTCTGGCATTTATCTGCATGGTTGCATTTTGTTCATGCTCCTGGAAGTGACTTCTTTTTGTCACTTTGCAGCTATGAAGTTCTCTTTTTTATCGCTTTCATGACTGTCGGTCTGTTGTGGATTCAACTTGAGGCGCCGGGTCGTGATTGGACTCAGGTTTGTGAATTTGTTTCATATTTCCATCAGTCCCCTTCATTCAGCCCTAGACCTTCAACCACCATTTACTCTTCAGTTTGTTCTACTATGTGACTAGCTTCTTTAGACTCACGGCTCGAAGTTGTTCTTAAAAAATGTCCTATTACTGGTGATATCCGTTTGTTTTGAACCCTCTAGATTCTTTTTTAGTGTTCTCACGACCAGCTCCAGTTGCTATCTCATCTTTCCACACTCATACGCTTCTTTTGCAGGTCTGGTTTCAGGACACTTCAACTTCACAAGACGTGCGTGAGGCTCAGTTAACCTGTCTATCCGGTGATGCGAACGACTTAGTGACGCTCAAGAATTTCCGACAATCCCTGTTTTTCGTATCCTCTTTTGATCGTTGCTAACTTTGCCTTGTATTTTTTGTGTTCTGTTTGCGTCTAAGGTGGTTCCAATTACCTGTTTCACTTAAGAGTTCCCATGTGAACAGCCCTGTATGTTACAAACCGACGAAGTTTTTTTATGATGTCTGTCACCTTTTAGGTGTCAATATTTTATTCATCCGGAGCGTACATTTTGGGACTTAATCTGATTATTTTCAAAGAATACACGGGCATTTTCAATAACTTTGACAGTTTTTATTCGCTTTTGTCGTGTGCTGCATTCACAGTCCAAAGTTTTATCTTTAAACGTAGTTAGTGTTTTTCATGCACCGGGCGTTAGATACCAATGTCAGTTACTGATTACGGCTGTCACTACGTCATCCTGGCTTTTTTTTACGAACGAGATTGTTCTAAAATTGTGCACATCGTTGTTCGGGCAGCTTGATACTATTACACTTTTTCTTTCTGTTTTGAAGACATTAAAAACTGTTTTGCTATTAGTTCAATGGCATAGTGAAATTAGAATGCTTTCAGTTCATTCAAACCCTTCTGGCGAAATGTAACATTTGATAGTTCATTTCGAGTAGTACTCTGTTAGGCAATACTTACGGCCTGATAGTATAACTCGTTTCGTGTTCACAACCCATCATGGTGTATTTTTAACTGACTGTTTGGTGTCACTGTTCCGCCGCCTCATTTGACGTCATTAAAGTTCACGTTCTTCAAGTTAGTGGTACTTCGGTCCGAATCGTCAAATGCGGATGCTGTCAGAAGCGAATGAATGTGATCTAGGCTTGCCTGGATAATTGTGTCTCAGTGCTTGACCTTAATGGATCTCAGTTATTCCTACTTGTGATCTCCTTCTTCGGAACGGGAAACATCGCCAGTGTTAACAGGTTAGTGTTTTTACTAATCCGCTCATCATGTATCTCTTGACTGCTATTCGGTTACTAGGCTTTGTTCAGCCGGTGATAATTTATTGTGAGACTTTCAGTCACTGAAGTTGGTTGGACGATCATCATGAGTTCAAGAAAGTTCGTCTGCTGCGACAGTGGTGATCGCTAACCTCACTATCACACCTTGTAGTAATGACCAGCGTTTACTGTGTATGCTTTCGCAGTCGTAACTTCTCAGATGTATCCGATCGAGTTTGCTGTTATGGTAAACATCGAAATTGCTGAAAGCTCTGTATTACAATTGTACGATACGTGTAATAATAAATGAGCATTTCGTAACATAGTCAAAGGACCTGATTGGCTGTGTACGTGGTGCGTAAGTCGAACATTTACCTTTTACTTTCAATTTATTCATGTGACGTGTTAGGGTCGATTATCACTTTCTGAGTGAGTGATTTGGCTTTTACTTATTTCCGCCTGAAGCTCAGGTTGTTTCTGTTGCAGGTTTCAACGTGAATTACGTGTTTATGTTCATTGAACTAGTATGGCACCTTTGTGACCAATTATCCATTAGGTTACTTGTAGTTGTTTTTAATTTTCTGTCATCCGTAGCTCTCTCGTGAATGTATCAACTTTCTCACACTCTCTCCGAACTTCTTCGTGGTTCAAACTATCTGTTTGAGGCCTACTGTTGGGTGTTCATGTATTCTTAAATAGTGGATGCTTGGAATTCTGTCATCTGAATTCCGTGTATCTCCTGAGGGCATTTTGTTTTGTCTGCTCCCAAATCAAGACCAGAATCGTTCGGGCGCTCTTCCCAAGCAGTAATGTTATGGTCCTCGTTTTTACGGGCAGTTTTGTACGCCCCGACTATTCCGGTATTGAGTCAGATTACACGCACTCCTCCAATGTGAATGGTGGCTTATGATTCCACATTTCGTGTTTTTACGTCTATGCAAAGAAGGCTCCCAGTGATTTTTTACTGCGGCTTCAACAACCGTTTGGTCGGTTAGTCGACTAAAACTCTCTGAGTATAAGTATATGGATTCGTTTGCGGTTACCGTATGAAACGTTTGCAATCTTTATATCGTTCCTACAGTTTCGACCCTCGATCCACGTACTGCTTTTTGACAATTTTGAAACCGAGTGTAATGGGCCTCTTCCTTTTAATTAAGGTAAGTGAGCTTCCTATATTTCCATTCCACGTTGTTTTCATTCACAAGTGAATTCAATCATAAGGAAATGAGTATCGTTGACATTTGCGCATTTGTGATTCGTCTTTTAAATGTTCCGAAGCTCCACTTTCTAGTTGTAGAATACACTTTCCTTTATTACGAAAGATCCTTGAAGGTACTCTCTTGTTCGTAATTATTGTCTGCAGTTCATTTGCTTCTCTAAATCCCAAGGTTCTTAGTCCAATGGTCTGTCTGGCTATTATTTACGCCGCCGTACAGCTGGTTAGTACTCACCGTGGATCCGTCAACGCACAAACTGGCCTATGTACGATCATGTCAAACTTTATCGCAGTACATTTTTTCGCCTGTTTGCGAGACGAAGGGAGTTGGCTCGAAATCGGCAACAGCATAAGCCACTACGTAATTGCCATGGCTGTCGGCTTGGTTTCGTTTCTGTTTGCTTTCTTCGGTCGTCAGCTGTTGTCACTTTCACTCCTGTTCAATGCGGCAGCAACCAGGAAACATATGTGACACTTCATTTTTGGCTAACGCGATCCATGACCCATTCCTTGTCATATCGAAAGTTCACTTTTAACTGATGCACACCGTTTTGCTGTGTTCACTTTTCGACCAGTACTAATTCTATACCTCTTTTCAATTATCAGCTTCAGGCTTTAATTTTGGTTACATTGAGATTAAACAAAGGTCAGGAGTTTAATATTCCTACGTTAGCCGTTCTTCATAACTGCTCTGGGACTCCGGTAAACTAGATGATTGGTGTCTTCAGATAAAGAGTTCCGGATTAGAGTGTGATGTAATTGGACCATATCACTTCCCTGATTGGAGAACGTTCGTCTAGTGGCAACCCACGCACATTCTACAGCAAACGGAAATGTGCTCTATCAACGACAATCCATTGAAAAAGACGGTCGGCTGCAACGTTGAACTCGTTCGTGAGAGGTGGTGATCAAACGAAGTTGTAATGTGCGTCGGGTTAAAGTAACCGAATTGCTTAAGTTGAGGTCGTGGAACGTAATACCAAGCAGGCTAATCAGAGTGCAGTGTGTTCATCGACCAGTAGTGATCGTTAGTGGTGTCTCACCAAGTCACCAAATTGATAATACAGTCTGGTGCTCACAAACCTGCCCTAATTTCTTCGGCACACTAGCTGTCCTTGACTGTTGTTTTTGTTTCTTATATTCGGATGTGACGTGTGGTTCGTTGCTTCGCACATCGGGTGGTGCAATCGCAGTCACCTCCGAAAATCAGCTTCTTTGTTTACCAGGAGATTGTGCTTGGTTTGTTAAGTCTTTCACGTTTATCGTTCAGCTTCGTGTGATGCTAAATGTTTTAAAACATTTTTGTTTTGGTTGTTGAAAATCGGTTCTAGTGTAGTGACCTGGAATTTTCACTGGTTTGTCCTCAGTGTTATGTGTAAAATGGTTTCAGAACTCTGTTGCATTTGTGCTCAGGCTGTTAATTAAGTTCGCATGATGTATGCAGTTCGGTTGCTTGTCTGCGTCCCGTGTGACTGTGGTGCGAACTCGAAAGCACACTCACTGAACTTGCTCGCTGACGGCCCGTGCGTAAACTCTTTAGCTATGTTGCATGTTGGTGCCTTCTAGAGCGCAAATCTCTTTTCGGTAGATTTTCTGCCTCTATTCACAGCAACCTTTCTATTCCACCCCTAGTAAGTCTATATCTGGAAACAGACGACCCAGTGCGCGTGCACCTCACCGGATTTGATCCTTACTGCACACATTGAATATTTATGTTAGATTATATGTCATGGTTGCCTGCTCAGAATGTTCAATATTTTTGTAGCCGTCATTGCGTATCAACTGAGACTTTCTTTTTTGGTGTCGTTTGTGATTGCATCATTCGGATGCGTTTTATGCCGCCTAACTTGAGTATCCGGTTAAATTACATTCAGAGTAACAGGGCGAAATTATTTCAATTAAATTTCACGACAGATTTTAGATTTCAGGTGCCTCGATGTTTTTTATTGACATTTTCTTTAAATCTCAAAGAAGTCCAAACGCCCCGGCCGGCTAAATGAACGTTATTGCGGTTTTCGCCCGCGCGTTACTCAGTTGATTATTCTGAATCCCAGGTTGCGTCTCAACCGATAAAATAAGTACTCTCTCAACTCCAATTCACTCCAAAGTTTTACTGAAGATGCGATCGACTACTGTTGGGTCGTATGCAAACGTTCTGAGTTCAAACCGAGTCTGACGACCTAACAAATGCCTTCTTCAATATCATCAGAGAAGAAAGAAGACAATTTATCTTCGAAACGGTTAATCGGATGGAGGTACTGAGAACCGGATTTAATGCGATACCAAAGCAATAAATGTACAATAAAATAAAATCTCTCAACTGGGATGTGAAAAATTCTCAGAAATTGAACAAAAGATACGCCCGTACAACAAACTCAGCAATTAGGTCACGTTCGATAGTGGGAAAGAATAGAACGGAATTGGACTCATGCAAACAAGTGGTCATTAGTTGGGCCAGAGTGAAGCGACTGTTCGCGCATCCAGGAGCAGCAGGAACTATAAGTTACTCAGGCAAAAATATATAGGAAGGAAATGTCTAATTCTGGCATCCGATAATTTACGGAGAAACGGTAGCAGTAGCTGAGGTAAGGGTGAAGATAGTTAATGCAATTTACTGGAGAGAGATGGTAGGACGTAGGGCCGCTTTTCTACGTTGATCAAACAAACCATTCTCAAAGTGTTGCAGCAGTGCCTAACAAAATCGACAGTGGGCCAGAATAGCAGCTGCTTAGTCACAGTAGGAACAGTAGTGTCTGATCGATTCGATGGAGATATTCTCACCTACTGTTTAATTCGTAGTAACCAGGTGTTGTTATATGAACACTTCCAGAAAGTAAAGTCTGAAATTTCCACTGACACATAGCGTCCATGTCTATGATCACCAAGTAGTACCTTCATGATAACAACATGGGGTTAAGCACCCTTGGTGGTCCGTTCGTGATGGGGAAACACATCGCCTACTTGGAGGCATTGCAAAGACCTTAGCTACTTGAGGTCATCTGTAGATCGGATAGTTTTTAAGCCACTGTCGTCCCCAAGGTACATGCTAGATGTTTTGTTTTTCTCGTGCCTTTGGTGAAACGTTCACGCAACGTCATTTTCTCGATAGTCAAGCCAACATAAGTAATATGACCGTAGATAGAAAATGACCTCCTTTTATGCAAGTGGCACCGGTTTGAAAGTAGGTAATTATGTGACAGGGGTGTTTCAGCACGTTACTTCTGCGTAATTTCAACGGACAGAAATAAGTCACCTGAGTGAGTACCATCCTTCGATGGTCTCATCTCACTTGGTTTCATTGTGTCACGTAAAATCTTCCATACTAATGGCGCTCGTTTGACGGCAGCCATAGCACACAAACCCCGAAATTGTATTCTGCTTCTAGCAGGCAAGTTTGAGGCACACACACAACCCTTGGGCTCATGGCAGCTGCAAACCAAATAGCTTGTGACAGCTCTGTGGGAAAAATAGTCACCAGGTTCACCCTCTATCTTTCCTCTTATAAGACCGTACCGGTCAGAAAATATAGAAGTGAACTGGCTACTTTTGGTATTTAAGAATTTGTGACGTTCTGACTTAAGTGAAGTAAGGAAAACGGCAGCAGCAGCTGAGGTAAGAATGAAGGTAATAAATGCAGCTCATTCACCAAAGATGATGGAACGTGGGGTTGTTTTTCATCACTTGTCAGACAGAGCACAGCGGCGCTTAAACAACTCGTCAGTTTTTACCGTAAACATCACCAAGTGTAAGGCTGGCGCATGTGACGAGCTAAACTATCGGCAAGGCTTCTACCCAACTACCTATCGGGATGGGTTCTTCCGGTGTAAATAAAAGCTCTCGACCACGCTGTTTCTGGCAGTACGCGTGTGAAGGCATTCAGACACGCCCAATTTTCCCGTAACGATTTGTTGGTTGCAATCGCTTGTCACGTTCACCGAATAACCCTGACATATGATTGTGTCCAAAGTTTGTGCGCATTACGGTTGCAAGAGGACGTCAGATAACGGGATGACCGCCTACCACATTATGAGGCGATTTACCATCTTCAATATATAAAGGACGTCAATGAAAGGTAGAAAATGATCTACAATTTCGATATGGACGTATGTGAGCCGAGATGTAATTTAAAAACACCGGCCAATCGGTACCAACACGTGGCGGTGAACATTAGCTTGTTCCCAGGATAATCAGTACCGAGCCTACACACGAAGGTTATTTTAGATACCGGGCCGGACGTAATCACTGGGACTAAGTTTGTGGCTCGGAGGCTCGAGTAAGCGATGCCATGCAGCATATCAGACACACGACGTCGCAGTTTTGAAGACATGAATAGATAGGTTATCCAGGAAGAGTGTCTCGCAAGATCGTTCAAGGTGCCATCGGTAACGGTATGTCCACGTGGTGCAATAAAGCCTGCTCCGAAGACACATGAAAGGTGACAGGCGGCCGAACCAATACATAGTAACTCACAGTGGAGCGTGCTCTATTCAGTTTCATTGGGTAACACGCGTTATGGAGAGAAGGAGCGGTTGACTTCTACAGTCCATAGAAGATCCAGAAAGGTAGGGCGGCTGTACTGATGGTGGCGATCTCATCGATGTGGTGCAGCAGCAAACGCCTCTTCGTTTCAGTCGAAGTACACGATAGCTGATGCCGACACTTCGACGGTGCCGTTAGGACGGCCACGGAGTTATAGTTCAAGGCCCCCGAGATGCGCGTGTTGTAAGGTCAGTTGACGTTTGGCTTTGCAGTTAAAACTTCGTCGGACAAAAATGTTCGCGAATCGTGTGTCAGCAGCTGGAGGCCCTGCTGATCAACATTATGCCCATTAAGGTCAACTGCTGGTGGACCAAAAGCACACCCACCAACATTAACACTGACAATTTATATTGCGAATGATTCTTATGGCAGTCGCAAGTGATTCCGGTGCTCTTCTCCAGTGCAGCCTGACACCAGAAGACCACCATAAGAGCAAACAATATCCACCCTCCCTATAACGTCGTCAAAAAGCCGTCGCAACGTGTGAGCGACGTTTCGGATTACACTATATGGGGGTGCAAAGCGTAGGAGTTATCCGACGGGTGAATGAGTTGGAGATCGAGCAGGTGCTCCTGGTCGCCTAACTCGGTGGTGCTAAACAGCTGAGCATTGCACTGACAGTCAGAAGTACCGATGCGCTTACAAAAGGCTCTTTCAAGCTGTTCATACAGCTTAGGAGAGTCTAGTAGCTTAAAAATTTCGTCGATCTCGTCTATGACATGAGGCAGAAAATCATCGTCCGTGGCAGAAATTCTTCAGTTCCGTAGTCATATTTCGCGATGTGAAGCTGGCTTCCAGGTGCAAAAATTGACTCCCTAGAATATTCTTCCTAAATAGTACGATCGAGATGGAAAATACACTTGAGGAAACGTCTGGTGAACTAAAAATCTGTTTCTGCTAAATATCGACAGTTACAGAGGCTAAAACTGATTATATTAAAAAGTAATGGTAACACACATCATACGAACAGGACACACTCACGACAACTACACGGTGTGTGGGTTCGCCAGTTTTATTGTGAATGTGCACTAAATCAGCATTTCCCAGGTAAACGTACTAAACATATACACGCTAAATGAAATACGGACAAGTGAGAAATGACGCATAGCGACCGATAATTACAGCAGTTGTTGATCGACGCCAAACGACAGCTTTACATTAATTGAAAAAGTGGACCTGGATGTCTGGAGGCTAAACATGAGTTGCTGAATAGCCTGAGCGAACTCAGGCATACCCCCACTAGATTATCAATGACGAAATGAACGGGTGCACCTAAAAAGTATGAGTCTGAGCAAGTTACTGTGATCAGGGGATTGCATTCACACAGGGTGTTTGCAGGCGTTCGCGACTATTGCCACAACATTCCAAACTATCACTATCATGAGATCAAGAACGCCGCGGAGTTACCTTGGAGTGTTGTAGCGCGATTGGAGCTGCGACAGTGTTCCTAGCATGACGGAGTTAAAAGTCAAGAGAAAGATTGGTATAACTTTCTCATGCGACTGCAGGGATGGGGCAGATCACTGTACGCAAACCTGTATTGTGACAATATGTCACTTCAACCAATCCTAGTAGATCCAAGTAGTATACTGGAAACTGCACGACAATGTGTTTCTACGTTAAGTGGTGACCACATTGCTGCTGGTCTGGATGGACATGCAGATGACTGTGTTGGTTGCCGATGGACAAAACTTGAGTGTTCCAGCACTGCAACTGCATATGTAGGAAGCAACTCCTTCCAGTCGCCCACGTTTAAGATTGTGGTCCATTCTGGGAAGGCTAAAGGCTCCATCACCACCGATGTTTGCTGTAGCAATATTCCGCTGCGAAGGAAGTAGGAGGACCAACGGCGTGACCATGTGGTAGTCTTCAAAGGCCAGTATCAGTTGGAAACACGGTCACCCTGAGGAATGGAGACAGCTGCTATAGTGATTTGATACAATCCCTTTCCTCACAGGTTGGGGCTCTACTGTCTTATTAGACACGCTTCACACTAACAGAAAAAACGTGGGTCTATTATAAAGTATGGAGTGGTGGTACATACATCAGGGCAATTGCTTTTACTATGAAGGATTGTGGTCAAAGAGCATCGAATGATTACGACGATGCCGGTCGGTAACTCTCAATCCTTAGAGATTTTAAGAGTCTCAATGTTTCATGTATGCCCATCACGACAATGAGAACAAAAACATATGGGCGAACATGTTTTAGATAATTTATAATCAGGTCGGCACAGTTATATAAGGAGTCATTAGAGTTAGGTCAAGATATAGATCAGACTTATTACAGAGAAACGAGATCACTGGCCGGCCAATTCGCGATGGCTTGATTGGTCGGTTACGTCATTCTTGTACATTGGCTTGATCACGCCGATTGGTCATCGATTCGACTGACTTGTGACCACGGTGGGTGCAGCGTCTAAACAAACCGTTTTGGATTATATGACATCGGGTCAACCAGCCTGAGTCCGATAGCCTCGGCAGTACAAATTGTTCTAATTCGGACAGCTTTTGATAAGTTGCCTAGCACGCGATATAACACTTCGAAAGCTTTGTCAGTTTTCACTTCGTGCCAGCTTTCAACCGGATGAGAGAGAGATAGTAGAGCTTTCGGCCGATCGTGATTCCCTGTGTCCCAACCAGCGTGGATGTTGTTCTCGGACTCATTTCGAAAGCTATCTTGATGGCCGACCAATAAACGCTGCTCCACAGGAACAAGTGAATGGATAGATACACACAGATGAGGTTTGAACTGTCAGTCCATCTTTACTATAAAACATGAGAATAGGGGATATGGAGAATTGGGTGCGGAGTTCAGAGGTGGAGCACGTCTTGCTGATTTTCTGGTTGTCAGAATCATTGCGTATGTCTAACCATGAAGGATTTTTTCAATCAAACTTAGACCCAGCCAACAGGTTAAGGCAGGAGCGAACAATAATACTTGCAAAACACGAAGTGCGTTTAGAGTGTGACCGGCCAGTCTTTCTGACGTTTCTCGGCACAATTCCAATTTTTTGGGGATGGCGAAACACAAAGCGCAACGATGGAAATTTTGTTGTTCTAACCGACGTTGACTCAATGCACATTACTTTAATTTTGCTTCATGCATGTTTAATTGATTTCATCGTACAGCTTTCTCCATATTATACATTTCTTCTGAATACAAAGACGTAAATAACATTATGGAAAGTCCTACTCGGATAACGCGCGGAAATTAACAAAAGATCAGTCGGGGTGTGTGGTTGTTGTGTCCACACATGGAGACTTCGAATATTCCTAGAAACCGTACTTGGATTGAAACTTCCCACGCAGGTATTAGGCGGAACACCTGGTACTGGTAACAGCAGGCGGTTGATACCCATAAGATGAGAAGCCGAATTTACACATGTGCAACAAAATCAAAGGATACGCAGTCTGCCACTGGCTGATCGTATTAGTACATGCAAGTTCACAAACTGTAAGTTGATTGGTGCACTACGAGACAAATGGATTTGCGGATAACGGAAACCATAACATCGAGACTGATTGCCCAATCCTGATGCGGTATCCTGAACGGGGAATTTGAATTGGTCTCCTGTCCGATCTTCTGTTGTGTCATGTTCCATTTGAGTTGCGATTCCTTCGGATTTTCATTAAGTTAGCTCTCCGGGTTAGTAATCGACCTCCTTAGCTGTTCGCGGAACATTTCAAATTTGGACAGCTAGGCTAATTCTCTTTGCGTTTCTTCAAGGAAGATGCTCACCGTGGCTGCGTCCGGCATCTCTCAGACAACCGTTTGGAGGCCAGGCTGATACGATTCCTGGTACCCACCTATTACAACGATCTTGCCGACATTGATTCTCAGTATGCGAAAGCATTGTACCATTTTGTGACAATAGTGCTAATCAGCACTATTCCGGATGCATTTTTCCAAAGAGGCATGATCGTGTTGCGGTTGTCGTGCACATTGGTGAACAGGTGGGAATTAGAGGGTTGGTAACAGACAACTGTCCCCTATGTTGTCAGCGCAGCACACAATTTTCGTAGTGTATGCGATTCAACTCAACTTACCAATTCAACGCAGCCGCACTCTTGGATAACGAGCCGGCCTGCTGAAACCATGGTGTTTTTCAGAGGTTACCTTGAATTCAACTTTTGATTATCTGATTTATGTTGCTGAGACCGGTAATGAACTTTGTGGACGATATACTGCGACAATATAGTTTCATTCGTCACAGTCTCTGAGTTTGCCAAAAAACACTGAAGCGGGATTTAGGATGTCCTTTTTCATTCCCTCACTAACCTTGAAGGCGAACTCATTCGCCAATTATATTTGCTGGCGCTACCTCAACTGGCCGTGTTCATAAGCTCTATATTTCTATCCAGGGGGCTAATACGATTTAGCTCATATCGTTCACCTGGTATGTTTCTAGCGAACACCATTCTATCTGCTATGAGTTTTTTAAATGAGTAAACCGTATCTGCCCTTGCCCATTGAATATAACAGAAAAAGCTCGATGTCTATCGAGGCGACCAGTTTATACTATTCTGACAGGAAAATGTGGATTAATCGACAACAGCCGGAGGGATACTATAACCTCAAACGACGTGTATCTTAGGGCTCTATGATACAACGCAACCCTGGGGTTTGCAACAGTAACCAAAATGGAGTGGATAGCAAAATGCTGCCGAGTCAACTGGACTCGTAGGTGCAATTGTCATGTCTCATCGCGTACGAAGATAATTGGTCCGCCGCTCAAGCTAGTGAATGGCCTCAAGAACACCTGGTTTCATAAGGACTGCGACCGATCACTTGCCAGGAATTTGGTCTTGATTTCAAGCACAGCTTACTCAGATGGAATCACGTGCTTACTATCTTTTGGTTTTCTATTACCCTTCTGTCGCACACCTACAATTAATGTTTGGCTGGTCAGCATACAGCGAGCAGCTGTACACAATAGCCTACCTGTGCGGAATGTTAGAGTGTATTAGGAAATGCAGATCACACGCTTATTTCGAGAGAGTACATGTGATCAACCATAAATTGCCTCTCACCATCTTTACAGCTTATAGACTGAGGACGTCACCAGTTCCCATTCTAATTAAACCGACTTGTCAGGAAATCAGGTAGCTCTCCTATCGCTGGCTAACATTTACTACAGAAACAGTTTACTCGTATCGATGTTGTTGTTACCAACAAAACGTACTTACCGATGTGGAAGGGTCTACTATGTATGGAGGTAGTTGTCTCAGGTCAGACAGCTGGATAAAAGGCGACGGTCAGTGTGGCTGGTAATAACAGGCCTGAAGATTGAAAACTAGCGCAAGCGTACACAGTGAAATAAGGAGCAGAATTTGGATGGACAGTTGGAATGTGCCATACAAAATAAGCTAATTCCCTAAAGAAGTTTTACACATGGTTGCGTTAGAAAACATGTAGATGGCCTCCTTCTGCTGTACTATCCAGATACGTCCGATTTCGCCGTATCAGTAGCTAGTGAAGTAGCTGGAAATTCTGATGTTCAGTAATAATATTATCATTGGTTGGCCGCTGACTGATCGTAAATACCAAAGCACATAAATGGGTAGTGCATGAGGACAACTCCCGAAACGTTCCATTAACGAGCAGTCAAACTCAAGGTCATCTAGGGGACAGTGCAATTGAGATGTGGTGTCTAACCACGCTCCTTTTGCCATACACGGAGGAGAATACGCAACTTGTCAAGTGCCATAATGAGGGTTGTAAATGAGTCAAATTTCTTGAGCCAGTTTATGTTCAGGGACACGGTTTCCAATGTACATTCAAAAGTAAAAACATCAAAATGCAACATGAGGAATTAACACAATCTGTCTTAATGGGATGGAGTGCTGGATGATGTGAAGGCTAAAAGCCGATCAGATGCACTGCCGATACAATATACATACCAGCTAGAGAAGTGAAAACAACTGATGGTCAATAACTTGTCGCCACTCAAAACAACGAAGATACGGCTAGTCCTCGGCAAGTTAACTGACATCACCAGTGGATGTGCCTTTATGATTGTTGGTAGGAGTTGGGTGGAGTTATGCAACAAAAATTTGCACCAACGCATCAAACACAGCAATGAAAGTCGAGGTCAATCAAAGGTCGAGGAGCATATCAGAATCAAAATATCGCTGCAGAGGAATTTGCTGCATTCGGTAAGGTATGTTGTGACAATTCTGAGAACGCTGTGGTTTGTCCGATTGGTGTTGAGAGATGACCCTCTTGCAAAATACTTCAATCAGTCTCATCCCTATCTCACCTACGGCTACCGTTTCCCTTACTCTTTAGTCTGAGCCCCATAAATTATCTGATGCCAGAATTAGACACTTCCTTCCTATATATTTTTGCCTGAGTAACTTATAGTTCCTGCTGCTCCTGGATGCGCGAACAGTCGCTTCACTCTGACCCAACTAATGACCATTTGTTTGCATGAGCCCAATTCCGTTCTATTCTTTCCCACTATCGAACGTGACCTAATTGCTGAGTTTGTTGTACGGGCGTATCTTTTGTTCAATTTCTGAGAATTTTTCACATCCCAGTTGAGAGATTTTATTTTATTGTACATTTATTGCTTTGGTATCGCATTAAATCCGGTTCTCAGTACCTCCATCCGATTAACCGTTTCGAAGATAAATTGTCTTCTTTCTTCTCTGATGATATTGAAGAAGGCATTTGTTTGGTCGTCAAATCACGCGTAACTGTGAGCGAACTTGAATTTTGATAGGACGATTCATTACTTGTTGCTGAAAGTTATCCGCAGGAAGTGAATGCTGTCGTGGCTGTGCCTTAATGTGAAAGAGCTAACAACCAACCCGGTATTTCTCCTAACCACGTTGAAGCATGATTGACAGCATGTATCACGGAAATGTGCAACGGGAAGTGTGTGTACTCAACTCGCTAAACGCGTCGTAATCCACGGCTCTCGCTCTCAAGTCGCTTGTGCGTTATACAGCGGAACGCCATCTACCCCAAAAACCCAACGGCAATCACCCTCCCATGATCATATTTCCAGCGTCTACTGACTGATTTCTTGCCTAAACTGAACACGTACAGAACACTGTGAATAATCCATAACGTAGAACGCAGCATAGGATGACCTCGGTCACATAATGATCACAGATGAAAAAATTCTTCACATGATAGCGCTTTCACACCGTCACAACACCTACCTTTGTTAATTCCGATCTCAGCGCCAAATGAAGAACAAACCGATTTACGCTCGACTAAAACAAAACTTTCCAACTCTCTTGATACCTTCTGCCATGGAGATCAATGATTCTCAAATTCCTGGACGATACCACAGAAATATCACCCGGTATTCAATGATTTCTCATTTCATTGCCCTCAAACGCCAGCTTTCAATTCGCACGAATAATTCCGTCATGCTTGTTCCGCACCCTTCTATGACCAGATTCCTCTATGGCCAGTCGCTGCGACATCCTGGTGATTATACCTCGCTTGCCGCGGAGGCATTCCAATGTGATTAGTCTTATGCTGAGCAGCTGGCCTCACGTGTGTTTGACCTCTGTAAAACAGACACGCATGAAGAAGGCCGCTCGGCGTTCGAAAGTTTTCGGGAGCCGATGCGAATCAACAAACTTCGTGTCAATTATGAAGACGTTTTAAGCAATCATGCCGCTCCGCAAACATTGCACAATACGACTTCCCGTCAGAATTTTTATCATCCAGGAAAGGGTTAGTTGTCAAAATGATTGAAGCGATGAAGTATATGATAGCGCCAAGAGATAACTGCAGCGCAACAAGCGGGCACGAGGATATACGTGCAGGTAAAATGAAAGAACTATCGGGCAAAATGAGACGACTCAAGAGTTGAGGTCCATTGGATTGAAAAGTCACTGCATAAAGACGGACAACGCCAGAGGTGTGTCAGGAGGACGTCCAGTGAGTAATTTTATAGCTTCCCTAAGGATCCCGGCTGCAGCCGTGTTGTCTTGCCTGTCTGTTGTGTACACAGGATTCCGTATGAGCGGTCTACAGGAAGCTTGAAACTAATTCACTTTCACTTACTCCAGCAGTGAAACTAATCGCACTCAGCGAATGTTCGCTGTTTATCTGGAAACTCTTGTAGTATTCTGTTCTTGAGTGTCGTACAACCTCAAACTCTTATAACACTGTTTAACGCACTCCAATTTTCTGTACACTTTTCGCTCGGCGCGCTTTCGAGTGCCCACAAGTGGACTAAAACCCACCTCATATCTCTTTACTTTCTTGTTTGCTGCAGGTTGTTCCAGATTTCGTTCACATTAACTGCTTATCATATTTCCAGACAATTAATGTAGCTCCGTGAATTTGTCAGAAGTAAAAGGCATTTTGATGAACAGTCTGTTTGCGGTTGTTCATGATGTTAGCATCCGTTCAGAAGAACCGCAATTCATTCGGTAAAATATGCGACTGAGTTCGCCAGTTCTGTGCGGTCGCTGGGTGTGGAAAACAGCAAGGTGTCCTGCCTCAATATAAGCTCTTTGTTCACGAATTTACCACTCGTAGAAGCCGACGGCTACCTTTGTGGGTATAGTTTTTATAAGGTTCAAATATGAGACTACCCGAGGACACACACGCACAGCTGATATTAACATGCATGCAGAATGTACTATTTCAGATGAATGGGAAAAGGTACCGTTAGAAAGATGGAGTTGCGATGAAGCCACCATTGGCTGCACTGCTTTTAGATATTCTCATGACAGCTTGAGAAGGCACGACGCTTTGTGGCATTATTGACGACAGCACATTCTACAAAAGGTACGTAAACAATATCATCTGTGTAGCTCACGAAAGTGTGGATTCGGATGGCCGACTTTTGAAGCGAACACATCGCATCCTAGGATGTGCGCTGATGACATTGGTGAAGCAGAAATGGTGTTTTTACGGCTGGTGTTCGCACGGAACTACTATCCCGTAAATTTAGAGGATGTGCGTGAAACTGACAAAACCGAAAACTTAGTTCCAGTATGCAAGAAAGATTCTAGTTTATGATAGTGTACCATGAAGTTGGGACGTTGGCTAACCTGGCGGCTCGCAAAATAAGTGGTGTAGTTAAAAAGCCTACAGCGGATTTCGTTCAGATCCAACCAGGTAATCCACGTACGACTCAAAGGTGCACTACTTAATTGTGTGACCTCATTTGGTTTTCATACTCTCGCGTTTTTGTATGGAGCAGGTTGCGTTTGTCGTACAACTACACGCCATTCTCACATTTACGTCGGCACCATCCGATGTGGCTGATTAAGGACGAGGTGAAGCCACTTTGGAGTAAAATTCAGGCACATCTTTTAACCGAGGACGACAAGTCTTACTGGAGGTTGCTTCCTAACTTATCTACCGCTTGCTCAGTCATCATCAAGATGAGTCAGAAGTCGCATTCTGAACACCGATGATGCGATCGGGATCCCGGCTGCGCAAAACACATTCGAGAGCTCAGAAGAAATGAACTCAAGTCTTACGATCAACATGGTCCCTTGTTACCCACTTGACACCTCCGGTGGTAATTATCCTTCAGTTCACAAACGCGTAAGGTATTTATGTGACTATTTAGTTTCACTTTTGTTCCCTCGACAACCATGAGTATATAAAATAGTCCCAAACACTAGCGGAATTATACGGTGTGTTTCCAAACCCTACTGCGATTTTTTAAGCTCGACGTCCGTTGAAATTGCATTCCCGCTCTTCTTCAGGGAGGACATTTTAAAATGCTGGCGGGTGAAGCTCAGGCGCTCAACAATTGCCAAACTTCTGACAATTGTTGTTGTCAGTGAAGTACGAAAACTGATGATGATTCCGAACAAACCTACCGATAAGGCTAATTGGACGGTTATACAAAACGTACAGCAATGAATTACGGAATGTAACCATGAAGTGTAAACACAGCACATCCATTGCGACCACACGTGGATATGTGAACGATTCAAACTAGTCGAACTTCAACAGAGCGAAAGTCATGACTGAAGGGGTCAAACAGACGGACGAAATTTAGAAAGCTAAATTGTGGGAACGTTGACTACGATGGTGGCTGTAGCGCCAACATTGTGTTTACGAACACACAAAGGAAGGCTGTGACTTCTGATGGCAGAACACTGAGCAAACTGCAGCATACGTTTTCGGTTGCTTCAAAGAATCAAGAGATGCGATTCTGTGTCTTGTTTTGGTAATGCATCTCGCAAATTATGATGCTGGGTACTGTCTATCGACGTCCGTGCAAACGCTCGGCGTCTCTAAATGATTTTTCAGCCATTTGGTAGTATGCTGCTCAGTTCAAGCAGCTAGTCGTCGGTTTGTCCTTCTTATGTAACTCACGCTAGTCAGGCAGACACTCCAGACTGGCATTCCCCCTAGTTCATGGAGAGAGGCGACGGTCACACTCGTATTCAAAGCGGGTGGCTGTCTTTCTCCGGCTAGCTATCGGACAATCAGCCCTATTAGAATTCCGCAGCTTTTAAAGCGTGCCATCCTTGAAGACTTCTTATTAAATCACCCTTTTTGCGCTACCCAGCATAGCTTTCTTTCCAGCTGGTCATGTGTAACAAACATGATCATTCTCATGGACAGTCTGACAGAGGCCAAAGACATTGTCCTTATCCCAGATGCAATCTCCCTCGATTTTGTCATGGCTTTTAATCGTATCCTACACGGCCCTCTGAAACACAAACAGAAAGCTTATGCTATTCAAGGACGTTCTTCTTTGGATTGCTTCTTTTCTTGGTAAGAGAACTTCCTGAGTTGAAACCGAATCAGACATTTCATCGCCCTCTTTCATTTCCGCGCCTGTCCTCGAAGGGTCGGCGCTAGGTCACTCGTTATTACTGGTTTACATCCATGACCTTCCGAATAATGGTTTGTATTGTGCATCCGGAACTGGCGAGCGCGAACGAAGTGAACTTAAATTGTGTAACGGGGCATGCCCCTGTGTTGTCGGTGCAGTTTTAGTTTGTTAGTCGCATGCATGGCTCACTGGGCCTTGGGCTCATGCTTGTTCGTATTGTTTCCCTTTTCAGGACTGCTGTTCGAACCTCCATTTCGGAGGAACGCCATCCTTTGTTGTTTCCACGTTGACAGAAAATTGGTTTGCGAAGATACGAGCGTTCAAAGTTACAATTTCCAGCAACGCTCGTCTATATACTGACGCCCTAAAAATCTGGAATGTCACTAAGCCCAGTGCAGAACAGATGGATCGTGGCGCAATTGCTCATTGTTCGGGCGATTAGAGGTGCCCACTGAATAACAATAAGTGTGTCTACGTGTCACTTGATGGAGACTCTTGTGATTTCTTCATGATTCATGGTGCGGTCAGCACAGTAGATATGAAAATCGATCTGAAGACAGGTCTGCACATCTGACTGTCGTCTGATGTTCTCCATGTATCAACATGAGGTGGTGGCAAAACAGGGATCCGCCGCTCTTAGACCAATCAATCGCATTTTCTCCCATATAAACAAGAGAGCTTTTCGAGCGCTTCAGGGGGTTTATATTAGACCGCTCCTCAAGTATGCTAATCGGGCCGTGTATACCGACCCGAAGAAGAAGTATTAGCTATTGAGCGTGCCCAGCGCGGCTACCAACCTAGTCACGGGCCCAAGAAATGTCACGTACCGGTCTCGACTTGAACTTCCGAGTCAGTAGTTAATTGGACATCGATGACTCCGCGTTTGCTTACCTTTCGCGTATTTTTTCTCAGGGTAGATCCCGTAGAACAGTTTTCCACTGTAACGAATGTTGACAACCTGCGTGGAGATAACAGTAAGCTTTTCAAGCGTCCTTTATAAACCTACCATAGCCAGCAGTTCTTTTCTTACAGGGGTACTAACCGTCGGGACAGCTTTCCTTCTGGAATTGTTAGCAACGCACATTGGGATCGCTTTAAAGCATTGCTTTATTGTCGCTTGTTCGATAAATCTTAGTCTGTTCTTATTTTGAGCCCCAAGGGCGGTGATATCATCTGTTCACGGTTATTACCATTCAAAGTGACAGACGTCCGCCTGACAACCAGTAAGAAAAACTGTTCGGATCCGGGTAAACTAGGTCTCTATCTCAAGCCAATTTTAAATCGCTGGATTGCTGAATGACGAAAGACATTTTTCTTCTGACAAATTTTTTCCATTCGGTCGCACTTCCAGCGCGTCACCCCCTTTGCCCAGCTTCTACCAACATCTGCGAAACTTGCCTTGCCAGAGCTATCGAGTAGAGAGCCGCAGATTTACATTTGCTGTACGTATGTGTACGCCAAGGATTACCGCTTTTGCTAAAGTCGCCTGCCATTGAATAAAAGGAATATGACACAAATCCCACGATTTTTGCATTATTTGTTACTGTAATAACGTTTCAGACAGCATTTTCAGCAACGTCTCGAACCGGTGTAGCAATCGCTGGAAATCGCGGAAACACTCCAGTCACATGAATCTTCGTGTATATAGTTCGATGTGGCAGAAGTAGACTGTTTGTGCGTGGGTGAGGAGACCAGTAGAACCTTAGTTCGATACGTCAAACACAGTGTCACAGCGTTTTAATTTATACATACAGCGGCTGATAGACGCGTTCTCACCATTACGTTACTGCAATGGCGTATTCTATCAAATGGTAGGAAATACCCAAGGTATGGTAACACTTAAAGAAGCTGTAACGGTAACAGGTGTGTACAAAAGGTATACGTATAAGCAAAAAGGATATATATCCAAAAAATTGGGAATGACTCACTGACAATTCAAATTCCGTGGAATCAAACAGGCCACCACCTGAGAGAAAGACAGCTCCAAGGATTGGGTCCGGGTGACAACTGGTGGATGATTCCACACACGACGTGAAATGACGAACGTTCGGCGTTGATAGGTCAACAAACACGCGGAGGTAGAGAACTTTTCGCCGTGCGAGTTATAAAACAGTCCAAATATCTACGCAAACGAAAAAGACAGAGGCAGTGCGCCGTAATTCCCGTTTTATTGATCAAGACGACCGAATCTAAAAAAATGACGATGATGCTTTCAAACAAGTGCACAGGTGAAGTTGACGAGAAGGTATGTAGAAAAATATACAGAAGTTGCATTATATGATTACGAACTGTAGACACTAAACCACATTCAGTGACCTCTCAATGAACGATTAACCTTTCCACTGTGCTGCTAGGTTATCTACATGGTAAGTTTTGATGAATGAGTGCCAAATAAAGCGCTCGAACGTTTTTATTCTGGAGTAAGTTTGTGAGTGTATGATATCTCACCAAGGAAAGTAATAATTTCACAAACAATGAACAGGTTGTTCATTCAAATAATCACCGAATGACCTCGAAGAGCAATTTTCTCACTGGGCGACTCTTCATCCCAGTGTAACGCGCAACCGAACCCAGCTACCGCACACGGGTTGAATTTGAGTTGTGCAACGGCGAGTGCTGCTGTGCTGTCGGTGCCGTTTTAGATTTCGTTTGTGTAAGTCGTGTGCATGGCTTGCTGGGCCTTTGGCTCATGATTGTTTGTATTGTTTCTATTTTCAGAACTACCGTTCGAACACCTACTTTGAAAGAGCTTTGTACCCTGGTGAGTCCACGTTGCCCGAAATTTGGTCCGCGAAGTCACGGACATTCAAAGTGGAGTCAGCTGGCCTGCATGTTACACCTAGATGGGGGTGGAGAAAAGCACGTCAATGTATATTTATATATACATAAATTCATATGCATGTGCACATACATACCTACACATATATATGTGTGCGTATGAACATATATGATTATTTATATGTATATGTATATACATATATATAATCATATATTTAAGTGCGCATACGTATATATATATGTNCCAATCAGAACACTCTTGGAGCCTTGGCACGAGTGTGGGGTACCCAGGGGGCCTTGACGCATATACAACAGGTATACACTGATATATATCCTAAACGAGCTGACCAATTTATAGAGTTCAAACGGGCTATGGCCGACCAGTTAGGAATAACGCAACGAGTACACAAGGAGTATATTGCCGGCACGCGAAATCGACGTAAGAGCGAGCGAATAGCAGAATGATACGTTAATACAGCGAAACGACCAGCGAGCAGGCGGCGGAGCCGTACGCTCGAGTGCGCGGACGACTTGTCGGTAACTATACTTGTCCAAGCAAACATTTAGGTGCATACAAAAGTTGGGGAGGAGAAGGATTACAAATGTTAATCGTAACTTTAACGCAGTTAACAATAAAAAATTGGGTCGTTACAGCATGCATGTACATAGGTATTTAGGCATATTAATGTAGATGAGCACATGTATANAACCAGTGTGTTGACTTCGATAATATGGAAGATTATCAGTCCACCGAGAGCGTTGACAAGAGCTCGCGTTCAGGTCCGGTTGGAGAGGTAGGGAAGCAATTAAGAGTGATTGGGAGGGCACTGTCGGGCAGGTTGATAATTGTATGCATCAGGGGAATTGGAACAGACACGTTGTGGTCGGCCTAGTAGGATGGTAATTTTTTACGTCCATCGTAAGCGATCCTCGAGGGAACTCGAGCTTTCCAGTGTCTTCTCACAATGTGTGCTCTCAGCGTCCCATGCAGATGACGGATGGTTAACTCTAGGTATCTGGAATGTACAGTGCCCGCAAAGCGAAAACCATAACCTCATCAGGCTTTTGATTCTGTGGCATCCGGCAAGATAAGGCATTCTTTTACCTTTTGAAAGAAAACGTCCCGTTGACAGAGTCTGCTGTAGCTGAAGCCATCTTAAATCGATATCGTAAGAAAGTGCGACAACAACAAAAATTAGATACGGCGGATGTCCACGTAATTCGCGAGTCGCACTGGCCTCCGCGAATCTGACCCGCGTCTGGTCTTGGGAGCTTGGCTTCCTCGAGGCAAGCGGAGTCACAACTGAAACCTAATCTTCAAAATAGCTCATCAATGTACTGACCGAGGTGCGTGTTACTGCCCGCGAATCAGTTCCTCCATCGGGTACATCAATAAAAGCTAGCTTCAGTCTGTCGATAGAAATCACCTCGCGTTTACCATTGCGCTCCAACACGAAAGGCTTAGCATAGCGTGTGAGTACGCGGAACGGTCCGTTATACGACGGGTGCGAAGGTTGTCGAGAAGTAACCGCAGGAACCAAAACATGAGAACAAGTTGACAGACGAAGATGTTGGCGTCACCTGTTCTCTGGGTGGAAGTGGTCGGAGTCGTCTCATGTGTTCGACTAACCGCTCACCGTATCCACAAAATTGATGGGTCTCTTTGCGCGTGGGGCAACCAACTCGCCGGGTAAACGTAAGCAGCTCCCATAGACTAGCTGGGCGGAGGTGGTATGCAGGTCTGCCTTCAGCGCGTTACGGATACCTAACAAGACTAGCGCAAAACCTCCTGTCGTGAGGGGTTGTTGCTAGCGGATAGTGAACTTTTCAACTGTCGACGAAAACGCTCACCCGAGCCGTAGGCTGCCGGGCGGCAAGCTGTTATGCAAATTCTTCCACAATCTAGTGCGTTGAGGAGTGGTGGGAAGGCCAAGTCAAAACGTGGCCCGCGATCGGTAGTAACCACAGCAGGGCAACCAACTGAGCGACTCAACGTTCCACGATTGTCCGTGCGACGGTTTCCGACGAGCAACCTGGAAATGGTACAGCTTCCAGTCAACGTATAAACCTGTCTCCGCATGTCAGCATGCAAGTATGCCCATTCGAGGGTGGCAAAAGTCCGACCAGGTCAACATGCGCATAGTAGAAACGCTCACCGGGGGCTGCAAAACTTCCCACTAAGGTACGCGTGTGACGATGAATCTTTGACCGCTGGCAGTGTATGCACGCTTTCGTCCATGTGCGGACCTCGCGAATGACATTGCACCAGTCGAAGCGTTGTTTGACCATTTTGTCTGTTGAACGTGTGCCGGGGTGAGACATGTGCAACTTATCGGAAATTTGGCGGGGGGAGGCTAATGGAATAACCAGACGAGGGATACCTCGTGAGGTGTCACAACTAATCACCCCTCCAGAGGAATTTATGGGAACACTGTCTAACTTAAGGGAACTGGACCGGCGAAGTTGTTATACCTCCGGATCGTTGTCTTGTGCGGCTGAGATCGCCGCCAAACCGATTGAGCTTTCTGTCGTGCTCAGCGTAGCACCAATGCGCGAGAGAGCATCGGCGACTGGGTTCGCATTACCTGAAATATGACGAATATCGGTCGTGAACTGAGCGATATAATCCAGGCGTCTGGTCTCTCTGGTGGGATGCTTTTCGAGCATAGAGCGTACTTTAGTGGCTAATGGTCTGTGAAGACGGGGACATGTCAAAAATGGCGGATGTTCAGATATATTCTGCTAGCAGCTCCTTCCCGAAAGCACTACGCAGCGACACAGTTAGATGTAACCGTTTATAGAAAAAAAGCTAGTGGGCACCAGTGGGCACCAAATTGCTGCTACAGAACCGCACCTACAGCCACGTCTGATGCACCCACGCTTAGTGTCAAGGGAGCAGACGAATGATGATGCGACAACGATGCTATATTGGCGATAGATCTTTTTAAATTAATGAAGACCACTTTTGCGACCGTTGGAAATAAGAATGGGCGTGCCTTAATTCTGAGTGGGTCGGTGAGCGTTTGCCTTAGACGGGCACACTTAGGGATGAAACGGCGGTAAAAATTCACTAAACTATCGAAACGGCTAAGTTGTTTGAATGGTGTGGACTCCGGGTAGTCCACTATTGCCTGCACTTCTTCCGGGGAGAGGTTCAATCCCGCTTGCGGATATACTGTGACCTAGGATGGTTACGAGGGGTGCTCCAAACGAGCAGTTAGCTAGGTGTATGGTCAACGCATGATACGACCGACGGAATAATACTGCACGCAAGTGCATGCAATGTTCCTCCTGAGATGAACTGGCCATCAAGATATCATGTACATTAGGATAAACACTTTCCAGTCCACGACACACGTCGTAAACAAAAAGTTTGAAAGTCTGAACGGCGTCGCTTAGACCGAACGGCGTGCGTAAGAATCCGAAAATTCCTAACGTTGGTGTGACTGCTGTCTTTGGGACGACTTCGGGGCTACTGGAATATGCTTTTAATGGCACACACTGTCGATTTTGTGAATATCTGTTTCCCCGATAGGTCTGCTATCAAGTCCTGAATGCGGTGAATTGGATACCTACCGGGAGTGGTAGCGTTGTTCAACGCTCGATAGTCGCCACTTGGGCGCCAGTCGTTATCAGTCATTTTAGGCACCATGTGCAATGGTGAAGCCCACGGGCTACTGGACGGACGGATAATACCGAGTTGAAGCGTATGCTCAAATTCGCCTTGGGTGGTTTTGTGCTTATCGAGAGCAAAGTGGCGTGGACGACTTCATGTGGCAATGTGATGCGCAACGTCGGTTGTTACGGTCGGTAGTTCGTTAGCGGGGCGGATCCGTTGAGGAAATCCGGATGAGAGTTTCTAGTAAGGATCGCAAACTACGGGAATGGCTCGCATAAGGCTGATCATGGCCGCGTGCGACGGCTTGCCCAGAACATTGAGTTTTGTCGAGGTATCGATCAGACGTTATCGACGTGCGTCGACCAGTAAGTGGAAATGTCGGGGGAAGTAGATGCCAACGATAGGGGAAGGTATTATCAGCTACAAGAGAAACCCAGTGGAAATCGCGTCTAAGACCAAAGTTTAACTTCAGCGAGCGAAGGTCCTAATGGGCGTACCCTTCGCAGCTCGGAGAGTAATGGCAGATTCTGATCGCGCATCCATTGCTGAATGGGGGATGACAGTAACCTCAGCTCCTGTGTCGATTAAAAGACGTATTGTGGAGATTGAATCTCTCAGAAAGAAAAGGCGACTGCAGTTCGACTGGCCTGTGGCTGTCGTCGCTAGAACACGCCGGTCTTCTAGTGTGAACGTTTGTCAGCACGACAGCTACATGGCGATTGGCATCGTCTAGCGTTTTCACCGTACGTCTCTTGATATCAACAAGCACTGCCAGTTTTTAGTCCGGGCGGTGATCGGGAGCTAGTTGGAGGAATTCTAGACGGTGACCTCTTACGTTGGATTCTGACGCAAAGATCCGCCAGTTCACGCCGCAACTGAGCCATATCAGCGTTTGTTTCTAAAGGGTTGCGTTCACGGCATTCCAATGATTTGCACAGGTTTGCTATTCCGGCGTCCTTCGTGGCCAACAAATCATCCACCGGACTGTTGGAGTTAACTGTCTGCCCAACTACTGCTGGCTGCTGCGTGTCTCGGAAACGTTCATGTATTGCGTCGGCCGAAACTGGTAAATCACTCAACGGACGTGAGGGTAACACGGTGAGCAGCCTGTGTGTGTAATCAGGCAGCCTTTGCATCCAAAACTCTCGCAAGAGCGACTCAGGAAACTGTGATTCACCTGCCACATGACGTATTTCCAGAAGAAGAACCAACGGCATCTTGTCCCTCAACTGTAGCCGTTGGAACAGTTGTTCCAAGCGCATTCTACCGGATGGCTGTGTTTCCCCAAGAATCGTTTGCTTAGCGAACGCATAACGATCGGTTGTCGACCCTAGTAAGTTATCGCTAACCAGGTTCGGAGTATCTCGGGGAAGACGCGGTATAAGCTGTGAGAAATTGCGCGAGTCATTTGTTATGCGCTGGTTGCCGAACTCTATTTCCAACACAGCAAACCACAGCTCTGAATGGAGATCCCCAAAATCAGAACCAGTTAGCGTGCTCAGCGATACAGAACACGATAATTAGGACTTGACCTCTTTAGTGCCCATAGTGACCGAGCGAATGGAAAAGGATATATCTACATATATATGCACTATATATACAATGTACGCACTCAGAAAGTAATATGACGGGAGAGAAACTGAACTCAGGTATTGTTGTATCTGTATCCGATCCCCATCCACTACATGGCGTACGGACAATAACAACGCCAGTGAGGACAAGTCACTCAGTAGAAGCGCTTCGTTTATTGTCGCATTCACAAGCAATCGGATCATTTTAAAGTGCACGGACCAGTGAGCCGTTGGTCGCTGAAGCCGCGACCAATCAGAACACTCTTGGAGCCTTGGCACGAGTGTGGGGTACACAGGCGGCCTTGACGCATATACAACACCACCTCCGCCTTTTCTCGAATGGTGGTCAGACCTGTAGCGTGTGTTCTGCGTAGGACAAAATGTAAATTGCCGACTCACAGGAGTGTCCATTGATGCAGTAATGTAAATTAGGTAATCACTTGCAGCCTCCTGTGCAAATTGATCCGAAGGACATTGAAAGAACACATCTCCTTTGACCGTTTGAACTGTATACTG
The DNA here is from genome assembly GCA_008508345.1 of Paragonimus westermani. Taxonomy (NCBI): domain Eukaryota; kingdom Metazoa; phylum Platyhelminthes; class Trematoda; order Plagiorchiida; family Troglotrematidae; genus Paragonimus; species Paragonimus westermani. The sequence continues at coordinate 34,500 of QNGE01005770.1, forward strand.
CATAAGCGCATGAACCTCAGCAGCAGCAGTAGTAGTGGTTGTAGTAGTAGTATTAGTAGTACTAGTTGCCGTAGTTGTAGTAGTAGTAATAGTAGTAGTAGTAGTGGTTGTAGTAGTAGTGGTTGTAGTAGTAGTAGTTTTACAACGCATCCAATCAGTTTCGCTTGGCGGTATGACAGCATCACGCCAATTTGATTCCGGAAGTTGGAGATTGGTCCGTTTAAAATGAACGAAGCAGCCCGGAACGGCCCGTCAACAAATGAATGAATTGCCAGTATCTTTCGCAAGCTAGTAGAACGGTACGGATCGGAATAGAAGTATTGCAGATCAAACACAGCTTCAGGTCAAGGCAAGGTATCCTGCTCACGACGCCATTGTTGTATCTGTGTCTGATCCCCCATCCACTACATGGCGTACGGACAATAACAACGCCAGTGAGGACAAGTCACTCAGTAGAAGCGCTTCGTTTATTGTCGCATTCACAAGCAATCGGGTCATTTTAAAGTGCATGGACCAGTGAGCCGTTGGTCGCTGAAGCCGCGACCAATCAGAACACTCTTGGAGCCTTGGCACGAGTGTGGGGTACACAGGCGGCCTTGACGCATATACAACAGGTATACATTGATATATATCCTAAACGAGCTGACCAATTTATAGAGTTCAAACGGGCTATGGCCGACCAGTTAGGAATAACGCAACGAGTACACAAGGAGTATATTGCCGGCACGCGAAATCGACGTAAGAGCGAGCGAATAGCAGAATGATACGTTAGTACAGCGAAACGACAAGCGAACAGGCGGCGGAGCCGTACGCTCGAGTGCGCGGACGACTTGTCGGTAACTATACTTGTCCAAGCAAACATTTAGGTGCATACAAAAGTTGGGGAGGAGAAGGATTACAAATGTTAATCGTAACTTTAACGCAGTTAACAATAAAAAATTGGGTCGTTACAGCATGCATGTACATAGGTATTTAGGCATATTAATGTAGATGAGCACATGTATACATACTTGTATAATTATATGTACACACATGTGTATGTATATAATTATATATTTGTATATATATGTATACCTACCTATATTTGTGTACATATACCTCTTTAAATATATATATGTATACTTTTATATAATTATTTATGCAGCTACGTGAGTACGTAGGTGAGCGGAATTAATTGATTATATACGTGATTATGTAAATATGTATACATATGTATATATACAGCTGTATGTACGTTTATATATCTACATAAATCCCTCCACATACATACTCACACAGCTGCATGAATACTTATCACCATCACATATATGCAGTTCAGCGTTAACCTCCAAACATCTATTCCTAGGATATAAATTCGGCTTACGTACCTAAAAGTCGTGTGAGTTCACCAGGTTTGCCTTCTGGATTTTATATCCATCAGTGTGATAATGGATGTCCCAGGAGTCTTGATATCTGTAGTCTGTAAAACTATAATTCATGGTAACAATTGATTGAACAAACATAGCCGCGAAAAGAGTTTCGTTCGCCGTGTAGACTGTACGTATTCGTACACCGCAATTCCTTACGACAGTAAGTGTGCGCACATGTCACTCGAAGGGAACCCATTCGTGATACACGGAGCAAAAAGTGTAGTAGATATCACGAAAGTAGACCTCAGAAAAGACCTACGGATCTGACTGTCGTCTGGTTTGTCCTTCTCTCACCAGCTGGCCCCCAAAAGCGACTTTATGACTCTTGGGATGATCAAAAGAACCTTTCCCTACATAGAACGGAACACTTTTCACACGCTTTACAGAGTCTACATAATACCACTGCTCGATTATGCCAATCAAATAGTCTACACCGGTTTGAAAAAGGACATACTCGCCATTGAACGTGCCCAGCGAGTAGCCACCAAAATGGTCACTGGCTTACGGCATCTCTCCTACGAATCTCGTCTCGAAATTCCCGATCTTTATCCACTTGAGTTTCGTAGACTCCGCGGCGACTTACTTCTTATACATTTTCTCCTTAGCACAGGACTCGTGCAACAATTCTTCAACCTAGTAAGTGATAACAGTCGAAGAGGTCACAACAAGAAGCTCTATAAGCTTCGACCTCGGACCTTCCTAAGACAACAGTCTTATAGAATTGATATATCAACTACTGGAACGACCTTACACTAGAGATTGTTAGCTGCTCTTTTAAGGACTGTCTCAAAGTGTTATTGGATCTTCACCTACTTAATAACCCGTTAGCTTAGTAATTTATCCTGTTCTGTTAGATTACTATTTTACTCTGTTCTTGGTACTTTTTGTAACCCCCAAGAGCGGTGCTACACCCCGTTTTCAATGACTGACTTTCAGGTCAACAGAAAACCACCGGACATCGAAACAAACAAACTGACTATATCCGGGTAGATTTGGCCCCCAGGATCGAACCAGTGTACAAATCGGTGAAATCGCTGAAACGGGTTGCCTGGCTTAAGGTCTACTCCTCTATGCTTCTTAGCATTTGCAGCTGTCAGCGAAGTGTTAATGAAAAAGCTTGTACAAATTTTTCTTTGAAATCTGCGCAAGCCTTCCTCATACTCTTCGAACTTTTGGTACTTCGATTTAAATATCGCTCTTAAGGTGCTCTCATCGTTCACCGGCATGCTGATTCAACGTACGTGAGTGATTTACCGGTAATGAACCATTTAAACACTATGTTATTTCCGATTTTATGATATATGTTTTTTTTATATTTGGCTTGGAAATATCATTTGTACAATTTTACTGAAACTTCAGATCACACTCATTCCGTCGGAGTTTTCCAGTTTTTTGTGTACGAAAAGACTTTCACACCCATCGGTGGCGCAGCCAATCAGATTGCGAGGGGCAACAAATGCCATTTGTGTTTTTACCATATGGCCTGTAATCTAAATTTGTCTTGTCCGAGGTGATCGTTCTTCGAGTGTACTGACTAACTTGGGACCGTCAGTGAAGAGGATTACGCCACAACCATAGTTTCGCAAAAAACTTCAAAGAGGAGTCTGTAGATGAGTGGAAAAGGCCTTCAGTCCGTTTGTGACCCTGTTATTTTTTGTTCACCATTCATCCTTTCATGCTTCTCAAGAAACGACCACAAACAAATTACTCTGCATTTTGTCCGCTTCAACGAGCGGTTAATAGCTGAAATGCACTACCTGTGCAGCCGGATCCAGCAGCCTTTTCTTCAGTTCCTCTCTGCTATAGCCTTATAAGGCAGCAATTCTTTTCTTACAGGGTTGTTAACCATTGAAACAGCCTTCCTTCTAAAGTCGTCAGCAGTGCTTCTGGGGGATCGTTTTAAAGCTTTGCTTGATTCTCATTTATCTAATCTTACTCTGTTCTTGGTATTCCCTGTGATCTCCTATTTTCAATGACCGCCTTTCTGATCAACAGACGCCTGCTGACACTGAGCAAAAAACGAACTGGATCCGGGAACCTTGGGTCCCTGTTCCGAACCCGTGTATTGATCGCTGATATTGCTTGGATTTCCAGGGGGATCCCTTGGTAGCTCTGTGAGGGCGCAGTTTGTAGAGTTCAGACGGGCTGTGGCCGGTCAATTACGAACAACGCAACAATTAGACAAGAAATGTATTGCCGACACGTGAAATCGACGAGAGCGAGCGAAGAGCGAGATGAAACGTTAGTATACCAAAACTTCAAGCGACCAGGCACCGGAGCAGAACGTTCGAGTGCACGTGTGACATGCCGTTAACCATACTCGTTGAAACAAACGTTCAAGCGCATACAGAATGTGGGGAGGAGAAAGAGTATAAATGCTAACTGTAACTTTAACGCAGTTAGCAATAAACAAACAGGGTCGCTACAGTTCACTTTGCAATGCGTATTCGCATTATCTTGAGCTAACACTCGTTCGTTTACAGTAACCTTCGTTAAGTGCATTTACACTAACACTGAGTGTGTGTAACAGGTTAGCTGAGCTTCGTGGACTTTATGCAAAGCCCCATATAGCTGAATTAACTGAATTTTTCCAGCGATCTGTTCACGAGTTGGAGGTTGAAGGCCCAAGTCACCCGGACCAGTCAGTTTGTTCGTTTCGATTTTCAATCGTTTTCTGTTGACCCGAAATGCAGTCATTGTAGACGTTGTAGGATTATTGTGCATGGTCCTGAGTGGTCCTTAGGGCACAAGCTTTCATCACATGGTCTACAATAAAGTTTTTCTGAGCGTTCAGTGTGTTCACCCAAGGACCAAGCTTATTGCTCGGGACGGCTAAAAGTGAATTACAGCTTCACTGGTTGCTGCTTGCGACATTCTGTAAAATGTTGTTTGGAGCACCAAGTGTAGGCAGGATTACTTCGAGAACATTTCACAGTTTAATAAAAATCACGGACTCATAAGAATGTACCAGGGTGTAGCTCGTAAATAGGACAGTATAAAGGAAACATCAGCTTGTAGGTCGCACGCACTCGATTAATATCCGCCCCGTTGTATCTGACCTCGTATGCCTGTAGCGACTATAATAAATAATATTTTGATAGTCGCATTCATCTGTAAATTTTCGATGATTCTGGTTTCGCACCTGCTTTTGTTTTAGTCAAGCTACCTTTTTTGTAACATCCGGCCCGGGGCTAAAAACACAACTCGCTCCGT
>QNGE01005772.1:3360-39054 GCA_008508345.1 Paragonimus westermani
ATTATGATCTTGGACAACTGTCTTGGCCAGTAGGTTCACAGTGTTGATTCAGGCTATGTCGTCTCCATTGTTAACTTTTCAACGCCCCAACCTAGACAGTAATGACGTGGAAGCACAACGTACTGAAATACAGCTGATCCGCTTTAAGTTACGTTATACAGTACAGGTCAGGCGAAAAAAGCCGAAACTAATCACGATCTTTGGTCCGGAATCGAATAACAGAGACATGATATTGAATGACCCATAGTGGAGTGGCCAATACACAATTTTGCAGCTTTATTCCGTTGAAGGATGAACGAAATTTGGTTTGTTACTTAACGAACAGAGCGCTAAGGATATGCACGCCAGACATCTTATCCAATGAACTCCAGCATGTCCAAGATGTGCTAAGTCTAAATGGATATCCCCAGCGATTCCTGGACGGAAACATACAACCAAGAGCCATGCATGAAATTGTCCTGAAGGTGGATAAAAAAAACCATTTTATCACTCTATCATACAAGGGTGAATTTACCAATGAAATTATCACCCGCCGAGTCTGCAATGTAATGAAGGCCTATCCAGCAGCACGAGTTATCTTACTGTTCAATACCTGCCCGGTACTTGTGTCACACTTCAAAGATAGTTTGCCTAGGGTTTCCTCGTCTTTTGGTGTCTATCTCACTTGTTGTTGTCAAGCCGGTTATGTTGGGAGGACCACAACACGGCTATCGGAAAGGATTCGTGTACACCTTCCGAAACGGCTTCACAACGGTTCGATAAAGCCCATTGCCAGTGCAATCGGTTCTCACTTAATTGACACTGGTCACCAAATTGAGACAGATGAAGCCTTCCGAATTATCCACAAAGTTCGTCAGGCCCACTCCAGAGCTGTTATCAACGGCCGAGGCTATTGCCATCAGACTCGGCCTAAAAACAGTTCGTGCAAACCCTACATCTCCCCTGGCCAACTATTTCACAGCCACTTGATACTCAAGCAAGCGTGAACCACTTGACACCGACGCCTGCATGTCTCACGGCCGGCACCCACCCCCTCCAGTAGACTGACATCCGCCCTATGCCTATGATCTTAATGACCCATTTGACTTGCTCTAATGTTCCGTATGTAAAATGCATGTACCCTATGTAGTTGTAAAAGCCCGATGAGAATTAACGAAAACAGCTGTTCGCACAACTGACTTATTACAAATACAGCGGTAATCGCAACATTCGTCTTTCTTCAGGACGGACACTGTCGGGATCACTGTGAGCAAACTGTACAAATTGCGTACCGCTTCCTTCTCAGGTAAGGTAAGCGAGAATTTTCATTGGTCGTGACCGTTACGTTACTCAGTGACAGTCTCAGCTGAGAAGAAAATAAAACACTGGACGATGGGGCAGTTTGTACCGTAGGTACGACACTGCAAACCTACAGCAACACTGGTGAATAACGTTGACATAAAACACTTAGCATCCAACCAATCCATCTTATATAACACACTGCGGGAACATGGAGAAAAATTCCGCCTATGGGAAGGCCGAGCGCCAAGTTACAATATCAGGGTGATTCAACAGGCTGCGCCCCACGGTTTAACGCATAAACCGTCGAAAAATCAACTAACCTTCAACTACCCCAAAAAAGGCAGTTGCATGTCCACTTAACGACTAAATGAGCCAGCGACTGTCCACGTACCTACAATATCAACAGCTTGCCTGCAGTAACCTACAGCATTTTCGACAAACTACCTAAAGTGAATAGCAATGACCCCAATCATGATTTTCATCACCATATCCTCCAACATGAACATTCTATATTCTTGCTTTCTCAACGTGCCACTTGAGTCACCTACTAGTCTCAAAACATTCGTAGATACTGGATTTCGATTGGAATGAGTATGGCCCAAGACGTAAAGACTGTCTGCCCTCAATTACAGCCGGGTGACAAACTACGGTCTGGGCGAGCACAGTGGTGTATATCGTTTCCCGACCATCTTCATCCATGTACTACAATATTTACCGATAGACAAGCTACTTCGCAGCTGATGACGTACCATCATCGTCTCCGGCACAGTTCCGATCAAATGAACCATTCCGCCTCCGCAGTTGGCCACATAGTTGTGCCTTTGTACCCTTAAGCGATTTCGGCATCGCGCGAATACAGAACAGGCAGAAACTGGTGTGTTTTGTTCAAAGCACTCCAGCAAGCGAAAGACGAATCGCCTTCTCGCGTCCTTGTTCTCTTCCACATTCGAGCTGATCGAATGGTGATACATTGACAATCCAACCTCCTGCAGCTGACAATGACGGATACATGGTTTGCAGAAAGCAGTTTCACTCATAGCCGTAAGTGCTCCAAGGTTATAGTTGGATCATCAGCCACTCATCGCCCAATCAGTTTGCCGGTCATTCAGAATTGGTTTCCTCCGTACACCATGAGCTTTCAGTGTATAAGCGGTAACATCAGCATACAGCAAACAGTTTGAATATGCACACCGTTCATTTTCGCTATTGTTTATCACTCCTCAGCCCACACAAACGTCTGGACGAGACAAATACGCGCCACATCATAGTTGCCATTCTTCTCGCGTTCGGTATACATGCCATCCAAATGAGATAGAAGCCGAGTATCTGAACCAGAGTCCATTTGTGTGGCGGTTAGTTTGTTGGTAGTTTAACGTTCCGGTTACTTCGTCTTGCCTGCCTGTACGGACTAGTACGGACACTGCTGTTCGAATCACACTTTCGCATGTGACACTCACGTCACCCGTACACAACCATGTTCATGTTCGTGCGGGTAACTTCCCTGTTAGGTGCCCGATGCGTTGGTCGCTACCTGCGTGTTGGATCCTTGTCGAATGCACAACCTTGGCCAATCTCAAGGTTTTCAAAGTAGGGGTGAGAACGATGAATCTGTGTTCATACAAGGTCAAATAAGCTTAAGAAATGTGACTCGTCACGTACGAAACATGATCGACACAGTTCGAAAAATGAATTAAATAGGAAAAAGGCATATTATTAATGATCAGCCACATGCAGTCGCAGTTGGTGCTAGCGGACTGAGGTATCGGTTCAGTAGTCGAAAACCTTTGAGTAGCATGTCGGATGGTAAACTTCAAGTCCTGTGTTCGTTAGTTTTTCACGCGAATTAGTGANAGTGTAGATCGATCCACTGAATCGAACGCACCTTTATAGTCGAGAAACACAACAATTGTTGGCCGCATTTGGTGAAGAACCAAATGCATTCGTTCCCAAAGCATACAATACATGCATCCACGCAGTCACGTCAACTGTGTTCTGGGAATTGCACAGCCATGAACTCTGCTGACTACAGTTAAAGAAAATCCCACTACTTGCGCTCAATTCGCGTTTACTCATTCCGTTGTGTCCATTTCAGCTTTCACGTGCTCTAAGGTCATGCCGCCGATTGGTGTGGAATCGTGTGATGCTCAGATAACGCAGTTCACGTGTTTGACCAAAACGGCTGATGTACGGAACAGCAGGTGGTCACGTGACGAGCAACCACCCGCATCGTGTGTCCAGCGTGTCACGTGTTCATCACTGTTTTCGACAAAAGAAGCCAGGTGCACGTGACGCTCATGTTTCTCGATCAACACTGCATTACACCGTCGTGCCACAATAAGGCAGTCAAAAATTCTACACAGAATATCTCCATCAGAGCAGAAAGAAGACATATATTGCGATATGTTAACATTTCATTTACTCTCATCAGTCGCAAACGTAAAACATGCCAGTTATATACATCAAATATTTAACGACACACAGGGATGTATATAACTGGCATGTTTTACGTTTGCGACTGATGAGAGTAAATGAAATGTTAACATATCGCAATGTATGTCTTCTTTCTGCTCTGATGAAGTGGTTAAAGGGAACTCAGTGTTTCAAACTCATAGAATAAACGAACAGTCCGTTGCATCGCAGCCTCAACCACCCATACAAAGAAAAGTTCGACAGTGTATCAGTGGAATGGTCACAGTCTTTTATGTCGGATGCTGATAAGAGGTACTTGAACAGATGACATTAAAAATTGCTTAATGGGCGATGCACATATAGTGAGAAGCAGTCGCTATTCTGTTGCAGTTGAATAGATATACAGTATCGTGCACTATTAGCCAGCCGGTGAGAAGAGTTACACGACTGTCCAAGCGTCAATACAGTTGGACCAGTAGCCCGGGGGGATATGAGCGACTGCTTGTTCTATTGGACAAAATATGGGCTACAACAGACCAAATTGGCACTTGGTCTCAACTCGCCCAGTCCAGCTGTTCACACGTCAGTCCCCCAAGTGTGGGTTACGTGATCTGTTCACTTGACTTTGCCTTAAGTAAAATGGAAGGGACATATTATTGATAAACAGATTGGGAATAACAACGTTACGAGCAAGTTGTAATATTCTACGTTTCAAACACCTCGGGTGGCCTTCATCAGGAGTGTTGTAATCGAAATCACATTGACAGAGGAACAGAGGTCACATGGGATTTGCCGTGGTTGGATCAATTTTTGCTGCATCTGACCGGATTGGTCTAATCCTTTGCCCACTAAGTGGGGGTGAGACAGGTGTAGATAAGAGGCGTCCGTGTCTGGTGCCGTTTATCCATCCACGCTACACTGAAGACAGGGGTTTGCTATCATTGCGATTAGCACAAGCATGCTGTATGTAAATGGTGAGAGCTTCAACACAGCACCGCTCCACATAGGAAACTAGACCCTTGTGAATCACTCGAGCTTGATCAAAACCTACGTCGTGGTTCTCTGTCAGTTCATGTAGTGCGATGGCCGAATCCTTCTCGAGCTTCTGAATTTGATAGGGATGTTTATGAGAAAATCTTGTCTCTTGTGTTCGGCAACACGTACTTTCAGTTGTCTACTTGTTTCTCCAATGTAGCTGGCATTGCAGTCACTGCATCTGATTTCGTAAACGCAGTCTGTCTGGTCGCTCATAGAAATTGGATCCTTAGGATGTGTTACCAGTCGTTCTAAGGTATTGTCTAACCGAAATACAGTCCGGATAGCGTACTCAAAGAGAATGGAGCGGATTTTTTCAGATGTTTGTTCACGATACGATATTTGCACAGTAGACTTGAAAGTGTTGGACATGCGCTTAATTGTGTTTTCAACAAATGCGTTCGGATAGCATTTCTTTGATTTGAGAAATCTCTGTTGTTCTGGAGAGCTCAGTGGTGCAGATCTTATTAACTCTGTTGACGAGTGATTTGATGACTGCTCTCTTCATACCAATTGGATGGGACGAGTTGAAGTTGAGATAACGGCCAGAATGAGTTGGTTTGTGGTATACTGAAACCTGAGATCTCTGTTGCTCGACAACTTTGACTAGGCAGTCCAGAAAATTCAATAAGCGCTCATAGGTTTCAGTTTCCAATATGAAGACTTTGCCGTTGCATGTTGAATTAAGAAACTGTAGGAATTGGTCGCGAGCAGTTTGTTTCATGACTACGAATGTGTCATCTACATACCGCCACCAAATTCGTGGAGGGCAGATAAATTCACTCATCGCTTGTTTTTCTAAGTGTCCGGGGAAAAGGTTGGCTTCTGCAAGTGCGACAGGGGAACTTTTCGTGTGGCCAGTAAGCATCAGACATCGTCTGGGCGGGCGCTGAGGTACGAAAAACGGGGCGTCGTCGTATTTGCCGTTCTTCCACGTACACAGGATCTCCGGCGTGCTCATCAGTAGATGTTAATTGACGGGTTAATCAGTGCGATGCAATCAGACCAGAGTTCAAAGCAATTAGTAGAAAGGTAATCAAAATGACAACTCGGTTTGTAGAAAGAACACCCATAACAGGTCAATTATGATGATCGAATTTGGGAGACTCGTAGAAACAACAGTTTCGGAGATTTCACCGAAATGTGAAGGTGGCATCAACATGAAAAGTTTTTAAACTGTTAAATAAGAAGTAGACACGAAGACGATCTGCTTGTCCTGTAACGTTACATATTATTTGATTGCAACTTGGTTTGAACACAACGGACAGGGAGAGTGTAATGGTTTTGTTTATTTCCTACTGGCCATTTTCAAACATCGTTTATCATTTGCACCGTTTTTGTTGCAAATCGTTGCATTGACGGAGTAGGATACTGAAATGCTACTCAACTAATCGAAAATAAAACTCAATCACGAGCTTGTCTTCCGTTTCGCTGTATTGACGCCCCGTCTTCTCACCCACTGGCTCGCTCGCGGGGAGAGTTCACACACTGACAAACACATTCCTTGCTTATTCCCTGTGTTATTCTGAACCGGCCTTTTCGAGTCGCTTGAATCTGCAAACAGGTGAGCCTATTTAAACTGTATATAGTTCAAGACCCTTGAACAGTTTTTCTTACGTACTGCGTTTCGGGTGCATGTGGTATACAAATATGTTTCATTATATGCTTCCTAATGTCACCGAATCGTCGTGGATAGTACAGGAGTTGGACCACAAATTTCTTCGTCCGTATCTCTGAACACATTAGCAGTCCCTGAATTTGGTGATTTTAATACAGATATTCAGTGCACAGTGTTTTGAATTTGAGGTTCGCTGTCGATCTACTTCTTCTCAAATATCACGATTTCTCCTTGGTCTAGTTAAGCTGTTTAACGGTATATTTTCAGCGGTGTCCGATATAATACATTTTTATGTCGTTTCGACAAGGTCAAAATTGGAAAAGCAGCTGTTCGTGTTCGAATTATACTGCCAACAGTTGTCAGTTCCCGGGACGCACCAGGACGCACCACGCCATTTCGATCGGCCGGCCCAGTTCGGGTGGTATGGTCGTGAGTGGTCGTGTGGTTCCACTCAATCAGATTACAGCCGTGCCGTCGAGCCCCTGTGCGCTATCTGGACTGTGCTTTTTCGCGTTGCTTTCCGATAGCCCCTGTAACGTGATTTGTTCTGACGCCATGGCTGTCATGTATGACTGTATCATTTGTTTCGCTCTGTCAGTCGGCCATTATTAGCAATCGTTTCGTCCTATAAATTTAGTCTCTGTGGCCTAATTTGGACCCACTCTTCCAATGGACGGTGTTATCGCTTGCCTTCTTTGTGTCAGTTTTGGGTCAGGCGACTGAGCACTTGACAAATGGGACGATCAACAGAGGAAAGGCGAAATTCAAGCTTGAACTGAGAGAAAACTGACAAAACCTTCACCATAGAGTACAAAGACGAAATCAGGAGGAAAGGAAGGGTAGGAGGCCACAGACACTCAAGTTTCTAAAAAGAGGGCGGTTGAGGTCTAAACGACGATGGTCGTTCGGTGATGCGATCAAGAAAAAACTGGACATGAATGATGTAACCTACTTAAACCTAACGTACTCGCCTATTCTACAACGGTCTATTGTGAGTACGTTTGTGACCTACTAATGCGGGACGGCCAGAACGTCATACACTCAGGTTACGACGACTTATGGCCCCAGTGGTTCCCATGTGTACCGCGCGCTTCCATTCTTGGCCATGCAATGATTGCTTACTGAACTTGCGGACGCCCGTACGGTTAAACTCTAAGTCTTCCTAGAATCGGAAATCAAAGTTGCAGTGCGAAAGGCCTACCTGAACAAGATTCTGACATCTCCACTGACATCTCCACGGTCGCCACCCATCCGACGGGCGGAACCTAGTCAATGAAGCTGATTCCGCGTCTGCATAACTTCTATCCCACCCATGTCCACTCGCCGCAGTACCTCAGTGTTCGAACTCATATCCGACCACCGAACACCCAAGATGCGTCTTTGACGTTGCGAATAGAAACGGCTCAGATAACGCACTTTTCAATGATGCAATATCCAAGTTTCATTGCATTACAGCAGTATGGACAGCACCATTGAACGGTGGGCACAGAGCTTACTGGCCATCTTTAGCCCATGGTCTCTGCAGACACGTCATTCAAGACGTTCGACATCAGTGTCAGCCTTCGTCACACTAGCTCGTAACTCACGTTCCGCAGGCAAATGTGTGAGCAAATAGCAGTAATTCTTCACACAGCTGTCCACAACGTCTCCACTGATGCGAATTTCCGGCGCAGATGCAGTACCAGCACCTTAGCCCCGGGAAGGCTGAAAGAGAGAAAATGTCTCACCTGTGTTCGGTCGCAGTAGTTCGTCTTCATTGGGTATGGACAGCGCACTCTTGTGTGCGGGCAAAAGCACGCGCATCGCTGAGGTATCTAACCGGGTTAGTGCGCAGAAATGTCGAATATTCAGTAGGTATCCATCCGCCCGGTACTCATCCTCAAAACCATCCTCCATCGAGTCTTAAAGAGCAACTAGCAGTATGGCTGTCAAATAAAAACCAAATGGGGTTGGAGCTAGAACAGAATCCTGCTTCATACCAGTGACAACGCCGAAATCATCTGAGGTAGATCCACATGACTCTACCTTCATCTTCGTGCGCACTTGTAACATTCTAATCAACTTGGCGAACCTACGTGGGCATCCAAACTTAACAAGCACCGCCCACGAGACATCACTATTCGAGAAATCATAGACTTCGATGGGATCTACGATGAGGTCATGCAGGAGCTGGTTGCGTTCCCGGCACTTCTCAATCTTTCGAGCCGCAAACACCACGTAGACAGTACTGTAACTCATCCGGAAATCACATTAGTTGTCAGGAACATTGGCCTCCGAAACGTCTACATTCAGTCGGTTCAGAAGGATTCTTGTGAGCATCTTGCCTAGGTAATTCAGCAGATTAGTCTCCCCACAACTGTTGCGGCGTTGCTTGCAACCTCTACTTTCAAACATAGATATGATACAGGCATCCTTGAACTCTCGTGGCACTAGTTCCTGCTCCCAGATAGAGTGTAGTAGGTGGAGCAAAGCGCGTTTCAACGTCGATTCGCCATTCTTCAGTATTCCATCTGGCAATCCATCCTCACCTGTGGTTTTTCTACTTCGCAATTATCCAATCATTCTGTGCACCTCTGGCAAATCCGGGGCAGGAGCAGGCGAAGATTTGGTGGCTTGTTAGGACGGGCTGTTCACGGTCACCCGGTCAACGGTAGCAGGACGGTTTAGTAGGTTACCAAAGTGTTTGCGCCAGAATTTCATGATGTCCTCTGGCTGAGACGGTGTCCATGTCAACTTGTGCTTTGGTAGACTGGACGGATAGACCTAAAACAGCTTTAGGCGAATCACAGAACTCATTGTGTTATTGATAATCGATGTAGCCCTACGTCCGCTTACCATACTCCCTAATTCAATTGTCCTCGAGTACAAGAACACGTTCAGCCAGTTGATAGCGAATACTCTGGATTATCGCCCTCTTGTCTTAATTGCCCGGATCTGTTGTGGAAACAAGATTCTTCTTTCGTACCAAGCTGGAGATAGACTCCATCGAACCAGTCCGGCCGCTTGTGGCGTTAGATACTGTTCATCTCGGTAGCCGATACCATAATATGTTCTTTGCGCCCTTATCACACACCATTGAGGGTGATGGATACAGCGGTGTCTCTTAGACGAGCGGCAACTAAACTCTGAAGAGCAGCCCTCGTCTCGGAATTCTCTAGTCGTATGACATCCAATTTCTGCCGTCGTCCGATGGACCTACAATAAACAAGTTTGAATACATGGATAAAAATTTGGTCCTGACAATCCTATGATCGGTGCTACATTCAGCGCCGCGCATGGCTCGCGTGATACGCACTTCACGACTGTCTCACAACCACGTAATCAAACAAATTATGGTGACCACCCCGTGCTGAGTCCAGGTGTTTGTGATAGTCCGCTCGTGAACAGCACACAGGTGGAACAGACGGCCTTCATTCGCGTTGACTGAACCAATGCCGTGGGGTCCGAGGACTCGTTGCCAGGCTGCTGAGTCACGTCCAATTCCAGCGTTCAAGTCACCCAGAACAGATAGTCGGTCAGTCACCGGTGTTGACCAGATTGCGGTGGACAGCTGACCATAGCTGATCGTAGATCACAGTTGGACCATACACACTAGCAAATACGACACACTTATCTCGATCGAGTCACAGGCTGATGGACAGGATTCGAGGACTAATGCCGCACGGTTCGCCTACCATCACAGCATTGATGCTGTCAGTAGATGCTAAACGGACACCACGCTCCCGAGCACCGTTTGTCGGGTGACCTATCCAGCAAAAGTTGTACTCATCACATGCTTCTCGAAGCTTACCTCGGTCTGCAAGTCTTATCTCACTCAAGGCTGCTACGTCAATACTGTACCGGCTCACTTCCATTGCGACCAGTGCGGTACGGCATTCTGGGCGTCCTGTGGTGCTACACCGACCCAACAGAGTGCACATCTTTCATGTTTCAACGAGGAGTGTCTTGCCTCCCCGAGTTTGTCTCAGGTTGATCTTCAAGTGGCTGAGAGTTGGTTGAGCATTGCTCTAGGATTCATAGTGGAAGAGTCATTGAGAGAGGGTTTGCAGTAACATTTTTGCCTAGCCACCCTGCATCAAATAGCAGATAAGATGACCCAGTTTTTCCTGCGAAACGGCCAACGCAGTATCTAGTAGACCGTCCCTCTTGATTACGTGCTCAATCGTTTGATTCAAAATCGAGAAAAACAGGAGACGCGGTAACACCGTTTATTAGAAGAACAGGTCAAACTTGAGGAACATGAGCCCTACATTTAGTGGACGAAGCGATCACCAGAAACGGCAGACAAGACGCGAAGCAAAACAAAGTTGAGACGATCATACATGTCAGTCACACACAAACCGAATTAAATGAAACAGTCATATGTGACAGTCACGGCATCAGAGCAAGTTACTTTACAGGGGACATCAGAAAGTAACGCAAAAAAGCGCAGTCCAGATAGAGCTCAGGCGTTCGACTACATGGTTGCAGTCTGATTAGCAGGGTGAAACCATATCACCACCCACGAACACAGCATCCGAACTGAACCAGCCGATCGATATGGAGTGGTGCGTACTGGCTGTTTTGTTAGGAGATGCGCCTCTTAACAGAATCTCATTTGGTTTGTGTTGTGATACAATTGTTTATTTGGACTTTGAATACTGCCAGGATGTCCAGACCTAGAAAGGGGATCGCTTAGCACTCTTAACTAATGCATTCGGTTCAAAAGCCTCTACCGCAAAGCAGCAGACAGTGCACATACACACACACAAATGCGGCATCATCGAACACCAGCAACATCCAAACTGGAATAGCTATGCACAGGCTCGAGACTCATGTCTATAAGGTCAACGTGCTCACATAAGACAAATGATATAAGACGTACTATTGTACGGATGAGCAAACAAAAACAAACAAGGCAAGAAGAAACACCCGTAAAACCGAAACACTACCCACAACCAGCGTGACTGCTTTGTGTCTCTCTGCTATTCTTTGACCGATCTAACATGGTTGAACCTGCAAGGGCTGATATCCTAGTCAGCATAGGCTTCCGGAGCACAATTAGCACACAAGCCGGACCACTATGCTAGGGTAACGGAAAAGATCACAATGTCTTGCATACGGGCTTGAAGAAGGACATACTAGTCACTGAACGTGTCCAGCGAGCAGCCACCAAAATGGTTCTCTGGCTTAGGGCATTTCTTCTGCAAGACTTGTCTTGAAAGCCTTGGTCTTTGTCCATTTTAGTTTCACAGCGACTTAATTTTTGGACTGGTTGTTCCACAAATAACTGAACGCAATATAAAAGACATCGGAACTCCTGAGTCTTATCGCAATACTAATGCTACGGACAAGTTTACGTAACGATATGATATGCATTGGGTACTTGCTAATGTTTTTCCTATTGGTACCACTCATTTCCAGGAGATCAGTTCTACACACATGAGATCCAACATCAGTCTGATAGTGAACTTTATCACCAAGTTGTTGGGATTGCTATGAGCTCCTCGTTCAGTTTAGTGCCTACTGATATCTCGGTGCGCATGCTAGATATCCCGGATCTGCTAACTATTTTTGGCAAAGCTCAAAACAACAGTATCTCTAACCTGAAGAAAGAAGCCCATGAGCGAATATCTCTTTGTGATATGGCAATAAAACGTAGATCAGATGGACCAATACAACGAGACGTGTTTCGAGAGAAATCCTTGAGTGGTCAATACATAACCTATCATAACTTTATGTTGAGCAGTCTCAAACCGGGTCATGCGTGCATCCTAACACACAGAGCAAAAAGAACGTATACAAAGGATACAGTAAAGACGAAATAAGAGAGATTATGAGAGACTTTTATTACTCATGCCGATGCTGAAGAAGTGATCAACAGTAGCTTGCGGGCCAGACAACCATGACTCTAGGTGAATATCGCTAATGAGAAAAATGTTCAATCAACATTACCACTCGAAGAACACTGGGTGACAGATTTAGTTTCATCTCAAGTTACTAATGTCATCAACGCAAACGATAATGTTACTTGGTCTGTTGCTACAGCTCATTCAGAACGAGTGACATTAATTCATTTGAAAGATAGCATGTCACCTGAGAGCGCCTCATTACGGATCTATTCCATTGACAGATACAGTGGTTAAGCATAGAGAGATAGCACTATTTTGCCTCACCTGACTTTTCTTGGCACAATTTGGATCATTTGTTCATTAATCCTGGCACATATGACCGATTGTGATCGACGCACAGTCAAGAAAAGGACGTTTCATCGCCCCAAGTGGGTCTTATCGTTACGTCACGAGAAGTAAAATGTTGCAACCTGTAAATAGGCCAGGATATCGTAATTCCACCACATCACTCAGAATTGTGTGTGCAAAACCAATACGTTGACGAAATTGGGGCTTCCATTGTCAAACATAATCGTCAATCCGGTGGAGTGTCTTGTTCCCTTCTGAGTGACTCATTCCAAATAGCGTTTATTACCATTGACTCACATTGTTTGTGGTCCTGACCCCATGGAAGTCGTTTCAATCATTTGACCAACTATCTTGTTTGTTGTTTATTAATTCATCAACGGCCTTGAGATGGCCAATTCCTTTCATATAATTGTAGTAGTCGAAGATAAGAATGCATCAAAAGCAATATGTCCAACGAAGCTTTGTTTTTCGCCATTTATGTTGGGGGCTATGAGTTACGTGAAATACAGAACGAATGATAACAACGGACGTTTCTGCGTTTGGACTGCAATCAACGTTTCCCGGTCTACGCCAACAAGTAACCGAAAATGTGCGCGTAAGTGTCCACTGGACAGTGATTATTGATCCATTGATTGTGAGAGTGCTTTTCATTTGAAAGTTTTGTCAATAGGTCTCCCTTGCAGGTGGTATTGAACAATACGTTCTCCTACCGTTGATTATATGCCAACTGATGTTCACCAAGGTTTAGACTTTCTTGAATTTACTACCGGTCATCTTCTGAAAGGTCAGCGAATTAGTTTTGGGCAATGGTCCTGTAGTCTGGTCTTTACGAGCGTGCGTCCTTTACCTTATACTGAATAGTACTGGAAGGTAGAAAACCAGATACCACCGTCACCGAATTAGACCTAGGAACTGTTGTTCTCGAAGACCGCTACCTGCTTCACAGTTGCTCACCTGTGACGGCAAACACTAACCTGACAACTGAGACGCTAATCTCGTTGATGACGTCGTTTGTTGTAGGGGGTTTTTACATGAAATTCAACCTGGCCACGTCTTCATCATCTTGACTTGAATGTTGAAGGTGACCTTACTTTGACCCACAAGACGGTGCCTTAACCGCCACATTTTCACGTGTTGTCCGAGTGCATGTTCCTGGAGTCAACTGATGAAGTTGCAACATTAGGTGAGTTTCCTAAAATGTTAACAAATTACTTCTAATGAGGGTATGTCAAATCGAGAACATCATGTTTGATTTCATTAGGGTAGCGTAGTTGAGCTAACACTTACCTAATAGATACGTGGCATCTATTCGATCCTCTAAGCAACATGGTGAAGTGGGCAATATTGAAGTTGTGTACGATTGCAGCTGCCCATTTAGGTGCAACAGTTTCATGCTAGCGCTCCCCTAATCAAGTTACATTCGTCTTCTTATATTCTAAATTCAGCTCGGTTTACTGAATTCCGTAATCGATGACCTTTATTATTCGTGAAATCATCCTCCCTATTCATTTCTTCCTCCAAATTACTTATGCATTTTTAATATCGTTTAACGCAGAGACAGGCGCACACAAACATAGTAAGCTTCTGCTAATCTACTGAATGTCAGTAGATCAATTACATTTTTTACTCATTGGGACACTCCGTATTCCGATTGATGCCAACTGATCAGTTGTCATCTTTTTTAGTTGGAGGGAATATACCGACGTCTCTTCATGTTACCGCCTCACATTAATGGTACTCAATAGCAGTAAGTGAGCGATAATTTTCTATTTATGTGTTAGCACAGTAGTCGGATGCATACGAAAATATAGTTGGGAAAGATAAGAAGAAGAAACAAGTCATATGATGTTCTCTGGAGTGACATTTCTCGCATTCTGACCACTCATGGGCATATAATCAATTTTAGCCTTAGACCACGTTCCACGGAGTGGTTGTCATGGCCCTAAAGCAGTAGAACAAAGATAACCAGGGTAGCTATAGCGTCAGCACACTAATTTTGAACGTACAAGGGGACAGTGGCGCTTTATAATAAGAGCCTCAGCAAAACGGGGGGTATGTGTTTCCGGTCGCTCAGCAAAGTCTTTGATTATGTGCCTTGTACGGAAAACCCGTTCTCTAGTGATGATGCTAACTCTCGCTCGTTATCCTCCGCACAGGCAGCAGACGTTTCTGGTTGCTCATTTATCCTGTTGAGAATGTACTCTTTGATAGGAATAGCCAGATGTGGGCTTTTCCTTCCCATGTAACTCACATTACAGTTACGCTAACGAGTGTGCAACCAAGATGATTTGACAGACGTAGACTGTTTGTCCATAATAGTGGAGGACGGTGAGAGTCTAGTTCGCTGTATTATACATAGTTTGACCTTGCTATAGGTTCTGGGTACAGTGGTTGCTAGAGTTAGCCAAATTTTCTCTTTCCCCAAACTGCAAAGGTTACCCGTTGGTATAACGGATATATGGAAGTGTGCTCAGCGTCATCTGCTGCGAAGGATACTGTCCAAGCAGTACACAGTCAGAATGACACACTGTTTGCGATTCTTTGAAGCAACTGGAAGAGTAACTTCTAGTTTGTATCAGATTTGCGGTAGTTCCCCAGTGTGATCAAATACAATTCATGCTGAAACTACAGCTACCTTGACAATCATTATTCATATATTTTTGGTTTCGCGTACTTTTCCGTAGTCGCTCGAACCATGACTAATTCCTCATGGGACTTTGTCTCGACGTTCTAAGTTAGTTGTAGGTTTATATGTAATCAAAATGTAGAAATTACAAGTCAAAAAGTTTCTTCCACTACGACCTTCATTCCGGCGTCTTTGGAATGCCCCTATCTGGTATACCACCGAATTGGACATCTTGTAATCAGGAAATTCAATGCTGCAATGAGCTGTTCACTGTCTTGACCTCACACCGATCTCAGCAGCTGGGTCAAATATTGCGACTAAACAAGAAACAAACTTGACATGGCATCAGACGCTCCACAGCACATGATGGTGCCTTCCTGCGACATTCTCCAACTATGGCTGTGTCAGTCGGCTATGGCTGCATGACTCCTGCAGAATCTTAGCAACCTATGCATCAGACCGATGCAACCTAGTGCTGACATGTTGCCCACGAAAATCCGTTGCACACGGCTGCTCAAAATCGTCAGAGGAACTAAAATGCCTATGTGGTTTCAATTGTGACATCTTGTCATATATACTCCATGACCTCTGACGGGTGCAGACGAAACAAAATTGTGGTTGTATTAAAATTCATCAGTTGAGGGTCAAAAACTTCCTAACGTTCCGAGAAATTTACATCCCTACAACCGTCTGATTTCTTGAAAGCAACCAGACGTCGGGATCAATAAAGGCGCTTCCTATGTGCTTTGAAACCGTTCGCAGAAATAACCAATAGTTACTCCTAGTTTCGCCGGTCCGATATATCGGTTGACCACTTTCTATTTTGCATCTGTCAGCTGCCGGTGTGACCAAGAATGTGCCACGTAGCTGTTGAGTTTGTGTTCTTATCACATACTGGGCCGAGACATTTTCCGAAAAATGCAAAATTTCCCGGAATGTCACATAAGCGCGAATCAAACCTTACAGAGAGAAACATACTACTGCGCAACCCTATTCTCATATAGACCTCGATATGCGTTGAGTACCTGACCTAGTCACTGCATTTCCGGAAAACAGTGAGAGAGGAATGCCACTGGGTATTGATCCCATTTTACGCCAAGCGACCTGTGGGAGTTAAGTTATTCAGGCAGTCCACACGGTTGCCAGTACCTATGTCTTTACGACTAGAAGCCATTAGGAAGCAGGCACTAATCTATCTTTATATAATCTGGGTATTTCTCAGTTGATTAAACCCAACTAAGTATGTCTAATTACACGGTTGTCCACTGGATTAAACAAAACAATTTCTGTCTTGAAAATTATAGGGCAGATTGAACACAGCTTATACTTTGTCATGGCTGACCGTTTGTTCGGGGTTATTCGGTCATGGCCGATGTAAATTTAATGTTGTGATCTACGTTCTCACCTGATAATCACGGGGATCGGAATTCAAACAAAGATCTGGATGAGGATACTCATTATAGTTGAGTTTCATCAAGAACAAAACTCAGGTCTAGTTCTTCTTTCCAATGTGGGTGGGCTGGAAGTTATCTGAAGGAGAAGACTGCGATAAACTGCGGATGACGTTCAAGTTGTAAGAGTGTAAGTCGGAAAACTTTAATCAACAGTTTACTGTGTCAGCGCATTGAGATCGATATAATCAAGAACCTTTTTTTCTGATGATAGTCTCACTTATCCAATCGGCTATTTCCTTCTAACTGTCTTGCATACATGAGCAGGAAGGAACGGGTAATATCCAAAACGAGTATCGCCGTACTGTGAACCCTACGTGCCGCCCAGGGCTATCGCGATGAGTCAAGCCTGACCTCTGTAGGATTCCGATAGCGGCTAGCAAAAGTATCATCACCACGCATACCAACGAAGTACTTGGAGAGGTATCCGGACAGTCAGAATATGCGGTGACGAATTACACTAGCTCTTCAGTAAAACGGACACGTTTTTCAAAATTCTCATTAGATTCCTATATCCACTGACGGGGAAACGCGCATACGCCTTTGTCAATGAAAGTAACAGGTTATCGGGGCTATCATGAACAACCAACCCTAGCTCCGTAAGGAAACATCTGAGAAAGGGAAACGACCCATCTTCCTGCAGTACGACTGATTTTAGCTGTGTGAGCAGATTCGAACCCCGTCGGGTAATCGATTCACGCACTGTTGGTTAATAGGCATTACAATCCGCCACGCAGTCAGGCATGTGAAACCTCAACCCAAAAAAGCAGGAAGTAAGGCAGAATATTTGAAAAAAAAAACGGATTTTTATTTACAAATTACCGGTTGTCACACGATTGGCAACACTGGCACCTACATAGACAGCCTGCACAATGACATTGTCCAGACTGACATTCACATTTAGACCTCTTGCGACAACCGTCACAACATTTACAATTCGTTACTCTGTAGGATGTAAAAAGGAAGACAGAATGAATTGCGAAACGGTTTTATGGTTGACTGTGTGGAAGAAGCGTTTTAACAAGTGGCATACAACTCACCTGGCATTCAGGGATGACTGATCAGTGAAAATACACAACCCTCAAGCCACATGGGGCAATATATCTATTTACATAGTCCCTTTATGCGTGGGTGAATAGTAGGTGAATTCACTGTAGAACTGTAGAAGAATTCAATTGCTGCATCTGATAATCAAATTGGAATGTCCACAGACGGCATGCGCTTGAACAGCTTAAACCCATGGATCAGAAGGTCACCCGCGTGTACTAGACAGTCACAGTGAATGTAGCTCGTTTCATTTGCTAAAATGAGATAGATAGAGCAGATGACAAAAACAGTGAGTCGATGAGTCTTAGGTAGTGAAAACGTAATATTATAACATATGACAATAAATATCGAGACGAGAACTGGTGAAAAGTACCATATGAAAAAATTTGTAAACAACAAAGTCAGCGTGAGGAACTTGGTAAACCTCCTGAGAATTATCGTGTGCACGTTAAAGAAAGCGTGAGGAAAATACGAGGTAAGAAAACAGTATTGTAGTGTTTGTATCTTACAAGACACCAGCACTGTTGCAGCACAAAACTGTCGACGGATAATCGCATAGCTTCCTGAATTGACAACCGGCAGTTCTTGTTTAACTTACTGTATGTGGTAGTAAACTTACGCGACTGTTCTTTCGTAACATCTAAAGTGGACAGAATAAATTAAGCCACTGTAGAAAAAGCCGAGAACGATTATCGATAGGGCGCGCTGAGTTATTTAGTTAAGAGATGTCTCAGGTGGGGTCCTTGAAAAGAACGAACAATGAAGCCCTGAAACAACGTGCCCTGTTAGCGCCTACATGATACTGGCATATCTTCATTCAAGGACCGGTTGCTTCTAATCAGAGCTACGTGAAGAAAACCGAGACAAATGATGTAGCTAAAAAGACTGCGCATGCTCTGAACGATAGATGGAGAGATTTCATCTGTTCTTCGTGTCTTGGAATAGTAGAATTCATAAACCCTTTGAATACCGTCTCACATCCTGCCAAAATACTCATGTATTTGCAGGAGTTAAATTGATGCCTAGGAAGCGGTTCAACTGTAATGGATGACTCATTGGTTAGACTTTCCACGTTAACGGGGCCAGTGGATTGTTGTTCAACTGGCCAAGCTAATTGGATATATTCTAAACATCTCGTCTATCCTGATTCTCGAGAAAAGTGTTAATATAGGTTTAGTTCAGCCTGTAAAACCTCTATTTCTCCAATGACAATTTCGAGCATTTGAGCGTAGCAGCTGACGATCTCTGGACAAAGCGGAACTGTAATCGAATGTTTATTTTGGTGAGGAAGTTGGTTGGATCGTTTACGGGAATTCGGTAGTTGCAATCGGTTGTGAATGTTCTTCAAAACACGATTGTTCATCTCAATTTGTGTTCAAGAAAGCTTGATAATTCATAGTGCCAGGATAGCAAACGGCAGCAATCTTTCCACCGATTATCATGTATGACATTGTGTTCGACGCATAACCTGGGATAGTCCGTTTTGTGCTCTTTGCCGGATCTTTGTCCACTTGTCGTTTCAGGTCGCGTATTTTATTTTGTCAATAACAGAGGCGAATACAAAATGATTGTTTAATCCAGGTTTATGCACTGAAAAATAGTTCATGCAAACGCTCGGACTCCCGTGGTCCATATCCAGTAGACAAAAAGAATGAAATGACTCTAATGTTAAAATCTAAGAAGGAACTTATTGGAAATACACGGCAAAGCGCATATCAGCGTGGAAACTTGTGTAATTACACTTAATGTGTGAGCAAGGTTAACCTTTGAACGAAAACATCAGATATAGCCTCCAGTACATGTCGCAGCAACAAGATCTGTGTAGAAGAAGAGATAGCAGATCACCACAACCCATGATTCTGAAAAGAGCGAGTGGTTCATTAAAAGACGAGGATGGCCGATTGATTTAAACGAAGGTAAGCAGAGTATGAAGGTAAACAAGTCAACCTGTTTACTCCTAAAGTGGTCGCCGCCTCTTTCTTGACGGTTCACTGTGAGCATGTTGATGGCCTATCAATCCATGTCGGCCAGCGCATTTGTCACCAGGGTTTATGGTGCCTGACCATCAGTTGTGTAACGCCTCCTTGAATTCACGACCACGCAGCCGTTGTCCAAGACAGAATCCCACTCCTCTGGGCGTTCCGGTCCAAGGCTGTGTTCTTCCATAATCTAGAATCGATATTACAGAGTAAAAGACATCTTGGCATCAGGCCAGTGGCACAGCTTCCGGGCACCTTGATGTCGCATACTTTTGTTTACCTGACTGTACAGCAGCTGCTCCGAGTTCCACTTTTCAGTCAAACGAAGGATTTACAAACAAACCACAGAGTTGGACCGAAATCTGATGGCCTCCGATACCATCCTTTGCATATACAGTAGACTAGCCATGCCAGTCTGAACTTTGGCGGCAGTTTCGGAAGTTAGTCACACATAATTCATCCTGGTTTCTCGTTTCGTCTGTAAATAATGTGGTTTGGTCTCATTTGTGTAGTTTGCTACTGGTCCGAAACACGGCAGACGGCCAACTGTGATCGATTGCTTATGAACACACACAAGGGACTCATTTACATAATGCGATGAGTCACTGTACCAAAACGCTCCTCATGACGGATTTGTAGTGACGATGTAATACTCACAAGGCGTGCGTCGGAACCATCACAAGACGGACCTGCACTAAAAACTTGGGGACTGAAGTAGTAGTGTAGATGACGTACAAAGGGCTATTAATGTACCTGATGTTGTGTTTTTTCGGTTTAATTAAAAAATTGCTTTCTTTGGTGAAGGTGAAAAGAACACTGAGCCAAGATAAACTTCGAGTTACATCTTCGCATAACTGCTAATGGACGCAGCACGACGGATGTAAATGGACGGATACTTGCAAAGTGGCTTAAATATATCTGATACTTGCGTCTACGTCGGAACGGATAGAAGGAGCTGTGTAATTTGCAGAATATCGATGAGCCCTGCTAAAGTTACCTTACAGTGACTGTGAATAAGGTGTTTGGTCGTTGTGAGTCATCCATAACCGATTTGCCATCTGGCTGTAGAAGAAAGATTTAGTGGAACAGTGGTGATCGCAAAGTCGACGATGGCATGTACAGGATACAAAAAAATTGAGGAAATTATTTCAGTGACGAGAAGCGCAAATCCATGGAACGAAAAGATGAGGCTTCAGGAATTTTGACAAGTAACTTTCTTTGGGGCGAATTGGTTCCACCTATGCTCAGTGTGATCGAATCACCGTTTGGGAAACCTCGAATGCATGCAGTGAGTTTTGAAACGTGTTCTTACACAAGCAACACAGATTACTGATGGGCAACTCAGTTATTCAAGATTCATGTTAGGGTCCATCGAGAACCATGCCGACAAATACATTCAGTCTACTCAAAATAAACTCTGGCATACATCTGCGTGTGAGAAACGGAAACAAGGAGCTTGAACGATCGATTCTGTGCTGACGGCAACTTACTAACTTGTTGCTTTGTTGGCGTTTTATATGAAGTGAAACTGAGATTTACTGAACGGTTGCCGTCACTTCAATCTGAAGCACTGAAGGTGACTAGCTGTGAAACGATGGTGGTGACTGAAACTGCCACCCCTATGCCATGCCCATTACTTAGGTCTCTGCACCTGACGCAAAGTATGAGTCATTCGCATTCCCGTCACCATAGCTAAATAAGCAGTCATCGGCCCAGCTTGACAGGACGTTGGTACACTGTAACTTAAGCCAAAGGAGACGAGGCCTGTCGACCGCAAAAAGCACGTGACAAACCCCGACGTGTCACACAGAGAACAAAAATGGTCTGACCACATTCTGTGATAGATATGCTTCAGCTCTATGCGTGGGTGTCTTGGCCGGGGTGAGTGAGACAGTTCATTCAAAAATGTACCACACTCCCTGCACATCCTGTCATTTTGAACACGGTCTTTGCAAGAACCGTGCATTTGGATGACAACCTTTTGGAAGGATTTCTTGAGGATTTTGTTTTTTGGGCAGAGGAGAAGGTGCAGGAGTTGACAAAATAACCTTGTTTAACATTGCTTGTTGTTGAGAATAAGTTGTCATTAGGCTCACTCATTTGTGACATTGCTCCTTGGAAAATCCTTACAAGGAAATTGAATGATACGGTACGTTATTCTTTCATGGGTACTCTCAGTACTGGTAAAAGCTGAGAGTGTTGCGAACCAGGAAGCACAGTCGACTGCTTTTGGTCCACACAGTCAGCTACGGATCGTCAGTCAATGCAACCCTACTGTAATTCACCGTTTGTCACTTTCAACATTCAACGGGACAGTAACGGGATCGACCAATCTAAGCTGCGTGATCACTAGTCGTGTAGTGAACTGGAGGAAAACGAGGCGCTTCACAGTTGTTCACTTTGGCTTGTCGGCTATGTTAACACGTTGCTCATTCAGTACGATACTCAATCGCCTTTTCTCTATGCTTGACCTCCATGTGGGTAACCACTCCCATATCAACAGAGAAGAAGCTATTTTCAAATAATAGGCACTCTCAAATTAAATTTTACGCTCATAAACTCAGCGATACAAAATTGGACGCACACAAAAAAGTAAAGACATGCTTCTCACAACAACGTCAACACCACCACCACCATCCTCCTCCTCCTCCTCATCATCATCATCGTCATCATCATCATCATCATCATCATCAACAACAACAACAACAACAATGGCAGAAACAACAACATCGACATTTTAGGACTACTATTTTTTATTCTTTCTAAGCGCCACCGAAGGTTATAAACATTTTCTTCGCTGTACAAATGACAGAAAAGTCAATGGTATTAGCTGGTGTGGTTTACTTTGCAAATTAGTGTGAGTGAACTTGTGATTCCGCTGTAAATGTTTCCGAAAAACTAGGTCGTCGACGGGCGGCTAATTCCTATGTTACATCACACGTGGTACCCAACCATGCTTGTTGTCAATCCAAACATCGGTCATCCAAAACTTCGGTTAGATATTTACTGACACTCCGGACCAAATCAACTTACATAAACATATTCAGGTGAATTGGTTTCTGTCTTCATTCCAGTTTTTTTCAGCTGCTGACGATCGATGACCTTCACCAGCAGAATAGAAGGAGAGTAGCCAAACCTAATCTGAAATGAATTGGATAACTGACAGTCTAGCTTATCATGTCACCTACGAAATCAGCACGGGACCGACGACCAGCACCTCTGATTTTACAGCAACTTATTGCTGAATGTTATCAAGTCAACGCTATCGAGGCTTTCAGTATTCCTTATGCGACTAGAAGCAGTCACTAACCCTATTTTGCAGAAGCCATGCTTATCAAAGAACTACAACCAACCGTATATAATGAAATTCGGTTTATTAACAATTTGGGTTTGCCACAAACTGTTCAGCGCTGCACAACGGTAAAGTTACGTAAGGTAACCTTACCAAAACGAAGGAGCTTTCCAAAATGCACGGAATTACCACCCATTTCCTTCATAGGTTGGTTATGACTACGTATGTTACAGACTTTCGTATCAGTAACTCCACCGAATGATAACTGGAGTAAGTACATGATGTTCTCAGATTTCGATTTGGAATATTGTGAAATTGTAGAAGCTGAACACCATTCAAAATTGACCGCAGCTTTTTCATTCCAGTGGGCATTCAGCTGTTCTTTTATTTGTCAGCGGTCCGGTGCTACTTACAGGTTGACAGTAGCATCATGAAAAGGAGAATCACAAGAAAATTCTTGCAGATGTTTCAGTTCTTCCCCTCATGGTGTTCAGAGAAAAGAAAGGTGAAATGTTATCATTACAATCACAAGTTGAATCAACGTGAGTTTTAAGGTCCCTTTCACTCAGCCTCACTTGCCGTTCCGCGTAGTCCCCTAAAAAATCTCCGCAGTCTGCTAGCAAAATGCTGAAGGTGACTAAGTCTCTGTCTGTCACAGTCGGATTCACTCGGCTCTTCATCGAGTGAGCATGCAGATCAAGAAATTTACTGACTAGTTTACGGTGTTACATGCCCTGTGAGCGAAGGCAGTGGCGCTTTCCGGCGTATAATACGTTTAACTTTATACATCAAGCAATTTTTAATCACACGGCCGATGGATAAATTTATGATTTTTGAGACAGTCTTTCTCTTGATAAATGTGGAAAAATCAACGGCAAATTGCGAGCTGTTTTGTGTTTCCGCTGTTTAGATCGCTGTTTAGATTCCAGAATTAGTATCAGTAACATGTAATTGCGTGGTGTTTATAAGTAATGCGTTACCAACCTTCGGAATGCAAACAAATCTCTAAATCTCCAACAACTAATGTTACAACTAATGTTAAGCTTTATCCTGATCTATAAGGAACACTCGGCTCAGCAGAGAAAGCTTCCGAACTATCGTAATTTAGACTCCAGGCTACGTGTTCCATGAGGACAGTTTAGTACTTAGTGTGATAACATAGTTAAACTAACCAAACAGGAGTAATGTGCGAAACGCACTGTAACACTATCGACGACCAGTATATTTAGTCTACAGATTCGAAAAACAAAAACGAGAACTGGACTTGTAAAACACACCGTTCTCATGGCAGCACCTGAAAGTCCCATAAAGCTTTCTACTAGGCATTCACAGTAGTTCGAATTCGTAGGGTTGGTTTTGTCCACTGATGCGTGGTGTTCACATAATTATGCATTTTTAATCATACCGAAATTCATCCTTGTCAACTCGATCCGGTGTAGTGAGGATAGACGGTCGCACAATACTACTCACACCACTATTCAGTAGCCTCATGGATCGAAAGGATCGCGGGATAAATACGAGAGAGATACGGGAAGGATCGTTGGAAAGCAGAATGACATTCAATGGCTGTCGCCACATGACGGAACTGAGACATGGTGTCCAAAGCGAGTGGAGCGTCCTCAGAAGAGTGCGGTGTGCAAATGAGTGTTTTTGTTTCTAGTCCCGTTGAGAGGCTTAAGTAATGTATTGGTTTCTCCAATAAAACAACCGTTGTGTCGTCCGCCTTCTGGATTCACAACACCGGAACGTATCACTGAAGCAGTTGTTTCAAACATAGCAACGTGTTGTCTGGATGTTCGACTCACAAAACGTACCCATGTTTCAGTGCAACGTACAGCTGATCGCTAAGCCGTTTAAGTTGCCAACATCTTTGTTGTTTAGCTGAACACTCATTGCCCATAGGCGCACACGCGACAGAGACCAAAGAAACTGTGTTAGTGTTGACCTATCAAACGTTTAGTATCTTTGAAACACATTGTTTTGTCAATGAATTCCTCGTAGGAATGTGTGGCAGATCACAACAACCTAAAGGACACAGTTTAAGCAAAACACCTTCCAGATGAGATCGCTCTACCAGCTTATTATGTAGTCGGCTTCACTCTGATGTGAATTGCACATATCCCATTTGCAATCAACTCCAGGAGACATGTTCACAGATGCTGCATGATTTAATCAAACGCCGTGGACTAGACCACTTTTGGTTGCAGCGAAAGCTCGATCAGCGAAACGGATACGAAACTGTGCCAGCAAATGGCCAATCTCTTTTCAGCAGTTAAATCAGGTGCATTTGCGACAAACTTGAAATCTTGGTGTATTTGAACCGGCGACAGAAACAGAATGCTACGCCCGAGGCTCAGGAATGTAGTTATTTATTTATTCATTACACCGCTCGAACTAACGATAAAACAAGCCACCGAGAGCGAAACTTGGCACAGTCAATTACTAAACAGGTTCTGCAGACAGGTCATGTTAACAACCAAACGCATTCGATAAGTAAGCTAGATTCTAGTGTTTGATCGTTAATGAAACCACATTGATCATGCGGTGACAATCAGTGGTGTTTAACCAAAGGGTTACGTAAAACTCCAGAATATTTCCACTCGAACTTGCTTAACTGTAATCTTCACTGCATTTGACCGTCAATACTCCCCAGTTATCTTGTTGAATCTTTTCTATACACATTCCAGCGATTTACCGCCCCTGTATTTCAAGGGTTAATGTGAACTACCAAAGAAATATGCTTATTCGATCAACCTCAAACACACCTCCATGTAGTCAACGCCAGCCATGGTCAACGTTCGTAGCTGTGGCAAGAACGCTGGTGATGGTACCACCAACACATTATCTTGTGAATTATTTTGTATGGCTTTTAGTCACACATCGTAATAAACATTTCTTTTGGGCACTGACTTCATCAGCATGTCATAACAGAGATCACTGATGAGGTACGAGAGTTCAAGCACAGCTAAATCGAGCAGCAGTCAACCTCGATTGAAACTCTGTGGTAGATCGTCATTCGTGTGGTACCGATCAGAAAATGCGCCGCTGACAGTGAGCTGTCCACTTCTGAAATAGTCGGACAATGGCGGAAACAGATCATCCATGCCAAATGTATTGAGTCTCATGGATTCTGCTGAACGATGCACTGTGTGAGTTGAAAACTTCAGAAACAAAATTCACAGATTTTGCCTTCATCAAGCATCTCTTCATTGTTCTAAGCAGCATTTAAATTGACAGAGTATTCAGATCTCTTCCGGAATGCACGTTACTGGCCAGTAAACTCTGTAAACGTGACCGGATGCTCGTGTAACTGGTCATCTGTCTAAAACCTCATGACTTTGGGGTTGACCGACCATAATGTAATCAGTTTGAAATTGGTGGATTTTTTTGAGTAAATAAAAGGGAACCGGTGTAAACCTCCAAGGCAGTGAGGAACTTATTCCCTTGCTGAGGCCGACTGAATAGGTTACAGATTCCCTCAGCACACCGCTTCAGTGGAAACTCGGAGGACCAATGTTCCTAAGATATCGTTAGTCGCCAAGAACCAAGTGGTCACGTTCTGGACACATCTGTATTAAAGTCTCGCTAGTGAAATAATTAAACTTTTGAAGATCAGACCAAGATACTGCTTACCAAGACCGTTCGCTGTACCCCTGTTTGATGTGGTCGTTCTGCATGGAACTTGTAGCATATTACAGATATGCTGACTTCCACATTAAGACAGGCTAAATTCGGACTAGTATTGAAAGTGATACCGCCGCCTATCAATCTGTCCAATTGTTGTAACTGAGTTGCGAATCAAGCAGTAAGCACTGTACACTCAAGCAATTCCCACCTGATGATAGATGTACCAACTGGATGCACTTACTATGAATGCATTCCTTGTGCCAGGCCGAATTAGATCTTTGGGTCTAGGTTGCTTAATTGGAACCCTGTCAGATCCCGGTCGAGGCTTGTTATAACTAATATTTGCGGAAGATAAACGCATTATTCTGAGTTAGTTAACTAGGACGCCTGTTACTTGACTATCACCTATCTCTGGAAAATCCAGTCTCCTTATGACGCAAACGATGAGCATCCCACCTGGAAGAACACAACGCCCAGTTGGATAAAAACTTGACATTAATTCACAGGCAATTGCAGATGAGCGTCTGCCTAAGGGGACGTCAGTGGTATAGAGACCAACATGGTTGCCTCGTGAAGACAGGTGCCGAATTTCACCACCCGCCCACAGCGAAGATATGCACTATCGACCAGCCTCTGCCTGGACAGCTTGACGGTATGCGAAAGCCGTCATCAGTTTTCGGTGCTACTCAATCTATACAGACTTTAACCATCGGAGACCATTCTACAAACGAATCATAACCTGTATTATCGTTCCTGGACAACAAACAGCTTCCCACGCGACTCCCGAGTACGTTCAGTCCAAAAACGACGGAGAAGGTGAACGTATGTAAGTATACTGGCTTGTATTTTAACGGGGGAAAAAACTTTCTTCATCCATCAATGACATTCCGTTTGGCAACAATGACAGCCACATTTGCAAGACTTGCACTGACAAGAGTTCGGTTGGCATGTGCATTTGCCACCGGATTTGCAGCCATTGCAACAAATGCAATCCTTTCCGCCACAAACTGAAAAGTCGCAACAAAAAGACATTGAAGGAATTGAAAACATTTTACTAACTCAAGAAGTAACCACTGACATGATACTTGGTGGCTTAGTGAAATCTTAGCTAGTACAAAAGAACGCAACAAAACAGCACAAAATCCTTAGCTGATTTGTCAACAGCGCGATAGATAACGTTATCTAATTGTCAACTGCCTTTGTCGAGTGCAGTGAACTAACACAGAACCAGTCTTTTACGCTGGTTACTCAAACCGCAAAGGAAAATTAACCGTTCGAGATACGCCCTTTGGTTCGATTTCCAAACATGCTTATTAGGTCTGGATTCGATGCACTGACTTTGAACCGACTTAATTTGGCTACTGGTGACCAGCAAAATATTGGCCACAAGCCTGCTAATCAGCTGACTGATAACTAACAAAAAAACCGGCTTACGACACTGAAAGCGGCGATTGACATACCAGGCATGATTGAGTAAAATCGCGAATATGATGTTTGCTGATCTTGCGGCCACAATTTATGGAGTTTGTCTGACCGATTCAATGTGAACGTTATGTGAATTCACAGTGCTCAGGCGATCAACCAATTCAATCACTCGGGTAAACCGACTCTGTACTCTGATTGGTTAGCGATGGAGAGATACACTGACGGTGCTAGTTTGCTAGGTTTGGAAACCGTTCGGCGGGAATCGCTTACAGCTGGCCCATTAGCACCAATCGCTAAATTACTCGATTTGGTCGACTCTTTTAACACCCGATTTTGCTTATCAAGGTAGAACAAAAATAAACGAAATTTTGCCGGTCAAAATGCACGACGTCAATTAATTTTCAAGATGAGAATTGTCAAGATGATTAGCTGGTACTTTTTAAATTAATACTCTCCGTTCTACTCCTAGCACCGTTCGACTGGAACCATTTACATTGAGCGATCTGAAAACAGAACATAATTCCTCAGTATCAGTTTAATGAATTACCGGTTGAAATTGCCGACCCCATCACCAATCATTAAGCTATTAACTGTGTCATCCTTTGGTAGTATGTTCTCAATTGCTAGAAAAAAAGCAATAGGCTTTGTACATACAACCATCCGTTACCGTAATGTACTCATTCGCCCAACATGGTTTGCTCTTTCCTCATCGGTGGCTAAACAATAACCGGCATTTTCGAATTTCACGCTGCTGTCTATATGTGATCAACAATGGTGTAGAATAATTGTCTCAAATGCGGTGCATACTTTGTACCGTTTTCAGTTACTGATCTCAACTGTGGAACTTAGACTGTTACGGCCTGAATAGTATTTATAATTGTTCGCAGAATCCTATTCGGCTAAGCTTCTCGGTTAACCCAGTCATTTGGTTTGGTTGGTGGTTAGAGCGCAAAGTAACATTGTAAGCGAGGCACATGGATGGCGCAAGGGTTATTTATTGACGGTTGTGCTTTTCAACATAACAACAAACAGATACACTCATCTGCGCGTGATACCGGTCCCAGAAAGTCATGGTTGCCACAGGCGCCAATGTTTAGTTGCTGTATGCACCGAGAAACATTTCACGCCATGCTGCGCTCCGATGTTTCTTGTATTTTTCCTACGGCTACTTCATTGTCAAAATCCATGCTGTTGCCTCACTACTAAACAGTAGTGATGTGAGTAGCATGTTGCGACTGCTAACCCTTACTGCCCTTGTGATTAAGAGGCCGGCGAGTTGTTCGTTAATGGACTGAGCTCACAATATAATTAGTCATACCTTCATATCTAAGAGCTCAAACACAACCACATCTGAAGAGTTGATCAGTTCGTATTATCGTTGCAACACTACCTTTCTTAGTCCCATCGGTAGATCATGATGAGTACTTCGAAGTAAGGTTGTAGCAGTCAAGAAATCTTAATTTACGTTTCAAGCTGGTTCATATTGGATTTAGAGTACACTTTTGCCTTCAAGGAAACTTTCTTCAAGTGGCCATCTTTCATTGGAGTTTTTAAATAAGGAATAAGCTCAACTGAACTGGGGGCTCAAATGTAACTCCGGCTATTATGGGTTGTGCACGACACTCTAAGTTTCGATGATCATCAAATAAATGGAACCCTCTGTGCACTACACACAACCGTCGGTGGCTGGATAGTTTTAGGTGTGTCGAAGTGGTTATGCATAGTACGAGGTCAGTGAATTAACGGTTGGTAGTCTAATCAAATTCACACTCAGATGCTGGAGTTCGTACGATGATTAACTCAAACGGACTTCAGGGAGGGTTGAAATGTCCTTTCGATGGAAACTGTCAAAAGATTTTATCCAACTGTGACGGCTAGAAGGCCTACCAATCCGACTGACCATTATTTTCAGACCGATATCTCTGTTTGTTAGAACAGGAGACGTGCTGCTGTCAGTCCCAACACACTGTAAAAAATATAGTTGTATTGTTGTGCACAGGAATTTTGGTGTGTTTAACCCTTGCTCCACTTAAGGTATCGGGTGCAACAAGTGTACTAAAAGTGTGCTGAAAAATGGTGGTTACATTTTACACTTAGATTGGGTAGCCAAGTGAGCAGAACCTTCAGTCTATAAGTTGGCGGTCACTAATTCGAATCACAGTCTGTCTGTAGGTATCCGGTGAGTCCAACTACGGGATAACCCAGTTATGCAGTGAGTGGGTCCGTGGGTGAACAGTAGGAAACTAACGCATCCTTAAGACCACAGACATAAAGCCATATGCGAAGCATGATTATCCACGGCCTCTAGAACATTATCTCAACTTGACCTAGACAACACCAACAATAAAGAGTTGAATATACAGATCCCCAAGGATTTTTGGAGACCTGACAGATTGCTGGAAGCTGAAAGTGTTCTCCTTCACTCGAATCTGCTTTGGACAGCGTAAACCGAACAGGGGAATTGCAGGTATTTCTGGTTTTAGAAGTTCAGTCATAATAGTATTAAGAACTATACAGTTTGAGGAACTACGAACGGAACAAAAGCTCAGTCATAATTTTAAATAGTATCTCATAAATGTGGTTCAGTAAACAGCAAACTGCTACTAGCAGCAAGTGATTCTACTTGGCAAGCTGTGTTGTTTTAACATTAGAAACCAAATGTGTACCTGGAGCCGTTTTTGATTGCGATACTACAAGAGATTTCATGCCAACAGGTTGCTTTAATGTGGCTGCACCAGGACTCAGAAAACGTTTTCTGTAGGTTATGTTACTCATCATCGTTTCATGCAGCATTAACGATTTCCCTCTGAAACCGCTGTTCGAGCCATGAAAAAACATATTTCCTGACGGATGATGAAGTTGACGGAAGATTTCTTATTCGAAGGTTAATTCCCCTGACAGGCCGAAATCACGTTGAAAACTGTCTAACTCCAAGCATCTTACCTGAGTGAGGTAGTAACTGAGGGGAGGCAACTCGCTTTGTACCTATTCAGTGATATCAACGTCTTTGACGACATGCTGAAGATGAAAATGGACCATCAAGTTGAACACAACTCTGAAATGGTTGAAATGAGAAGGTTCCCAAAGTTTGTTGAACAACTCAGACGTAGAATTTACTTCTGAGTCAGTTGGTTGACATGCTAAATTCATTTGAAACAGTTATTCATTGTTTGCTTGTTTGTAGAACATTGATATCCGTTTGTTCGTCATCAATAAAGTGAGCAGCGCAGCCATAATGAAGAGGTGTCAACTAATAACTATATGAGGTCTCCACTGTGAATTAGAAGAGAGGTACTTTTTGCCAGTGTGTTAGACTAGATTTCGTGGACTTATACGTAAGTCGTAGTGTTTAATTAAGTGAAAACAGGGAAACCTATAATAACTTGTTCACTCATGGTCATAAACTCAGTTTCAAACGGTGATGCCAATTTCGAGTTGTACTTGTGAACGAGAGCAGTTTGATCTGTTCCCAAAGTAAACATAATCGAACGAAACCTATTTGAAGGTGAAAACTTGGACGTAAAAGTAGATAGCAGTCCGGGAGAAATTGAAGCCAACCGCAGAAACACGATAAAAATACCGTCCTCCCTCTCATCAAACACCCATACTTTTCTGCTGACCTCTTTCGAAAACAAACACTAAACAAACAGTTAGTCTTTGCAAGAGCTCGTCAATGATGCATAAACTTGATAGGACGAGACCTGAACACCGATCAGTGGTCTGATGAAGCAACTATGATGATCGGAGTTGGCGCAATCGAAACGAGT
The DNA here is from genome assembly GCA_008508345.1 of Paragonimus westermani. Taxonomy (NCBI): domain Eukaryota; kingdom Metazoa; phylum Platyhelminthes; class Trematoda; order Plagiorchiida; family Troglotrematidae; genus Paragonimus; species Paragonimus westermani. The sequence continues at coordinate 35,097 of QNGE01005772.1, forward strand.
GATCAAATGTGAGTGGTGTTCAATCTATATCAGCCGAATCTCCCGCTACTTATCAGTGTTACAGGAACTTTTATTTGCAATGACTTCAGAGCGCATCCGATACGTCGATCAATAATGGTTCTTTGTATACATTGCTCTTACACGATATCCGTTTGTAAGCTGTAGGGGATTTATTAAAGTTTTTTTACGCTTTTTGTTCCAAGTCATTGTTTGCCACATATCGTGACCCCAAGCATCGGTGGGTCTTTGTTCTGTGTGGGTGAGTCGGTAGCGTGCATCGGTAATTGGATGCACGCGTCAACCTGGCCGGAGGTCATATCAGGTCACTGGCTCACGTGTTGCGTACATATGTGAAATCGTTAGGTGATTTCACATAGAGGGTGTCTTGCGTGATGTTTATGTGAAAAGAACGAGTCGTTTAGCCTCGGCGTAACGTGGACAAATGACGCGTTTAAGGGGGACTTGTCAGCCTGTATAGTCACATTTCCCCTCAAGTTAGCAGGCTCTACGGAATTGCATTTGAAGTAACCTAACGACATCTTGATGTGTGTTCTCAAACATGTTCTCCATAACCGCCTTTGTCCTCTTTTGGAGAAAATCCGAACAGATCGCGAGCAGATGACCGCAGCGTTCTTAACCGACTGCGCTTCTTGCTCAGTTACCTGACTCTTCAGTAAGTGAGTAAACTCTATCAAACCACCCTGAAAGAATACCCGAAGTCTGGGGATAATAAGAACCGTTACGATTTGAACTGAGGGTAAGTTTGTAAACAGAAATATTCCTATTTACCGAATATATCGAAAGCCAATCTCAAGCTAGCACGACGCATATTCGCCTATTTGGAGAAACCACAGCACAACAAGCATATATTTTGATACTTCATCATCTCATACATGAAGCTACAAAGGTAATTAAAAGTAACCGAGACGTCTAATTGGTACAAAAAAAACTACTCACTGATAATCCTCACTCATTTTGTCCTGAACATGCACTAGGTCTACTTCCGGTGGCTGAATTTACTGACCTGTGTAAACGTGGATGATGGGGGAAGGGTGCACCGCACAAGTTCAAAGAATTTATAAGGTTTGAACGAATTTCTACATGAAAAAAGCGCTACACTTCATAACCAATATAGGCGGGTTCTGAAACCTACAACCGTACTGTTATGAGTTTGGTTGGAACCATTTAAGCCGCTAGTGTTACCTTCATCATGCCCGTCGACAGCACGTTCTGGTGCCACTATACTAGCAACTGACAATCGAACAGCGGTCCTCATCCTGGCTGAATGGTAGCTTTCGTCCAAGGAAACAAAGGTCCAGTAACTGGACAATAAGACCATGCTGCAAAACAGCAGCAACTGATACAGTATGTGAGCATTGACTGGTAGTTCGTTTTCGTAATTCACCCGTTTCCTACTGTCATTACTAACATCCGAAAATATGTGCAATAAGTTGTACTCTTTTGTGGGGTAATCATTCGGATAATTGGAGCGTTACAAGAAATAAAAGGCTTATAATACTTATGTATATTTGACTTTCTATTGGACGGTTGTTAAGCCGTATGGAATAGAGGAGGAAACTGGAGGAAAACAAACGAACGAAGAGTTTTCTCATTGTTTGTATGGATCGTATGGAAAAGAATCGTGACGAAACGAATTAGAATTAGAGTGTAAGAACAGAAGTCAATTTTCCAAACATCCATTTTCGGCCATTTTCATCAGGCCTTCACAATTACATAGGGTAAATGCGAGTTATATGTGAACATTATAACGAATCGATTAAGTCAATGAAAATCACAGAAGAGGTACGGATCACAGTCTGTTGGAACAGTGTGGGAGTGTTGATGAATACGCTGGTGTTACAGAGGATGTTATGGGACATGCGTTCGTCAGACACGCTTGCTCGGGTTTCAAGTGGATGTGGAATGACTAATCAGGACAGGTGGAGTGTTTGTACGAAGTGTCTCTAGGTACACAGGCGAGGGTTGTGGAGTCTGATAACAATAGCCTCGGACGTTGACAACAATCACACTCTGATATCTTCGATGCGGGTTTGAGGAACCTTGTAGATAACTGGGAACGCTTCATCCGGATTTGTTCGATGGTCAGTGTCAATTAGATGGGAGTCCGCCGCACTGGAGATGCTTATTTCAAATCGTTTTGAAACCATTTCGGTAGGTGTCCACAAATTTTCCCCATCATAACCGGTTTGACAACAGCAGGTGAGGGAGTAGGTGCAGAACGATAAAGAGAACTTGAGCAAACTATTCTAAAAGTGTGACACTTGTATCTCGCAGGCGTCGAAAGACACGATAAACCTGGCTGCAGGGTAGGCTATCTCGACCGCGTTTGCAAGTCTGCGGCTAATTGTTTCACTCTTAACCTCACTCTTATATGAGAAGCAGGTGAAAATCGGCATCATGTTCGCTGTGTGCACGAGTTGAAGTTTCGTACCGGAATGCAAATTTTTATCTGTAAATCTCTCAGGGAATCTATCTCCAGTGAGAATTTCTCGAATATACCTTGCTTCCTACAGGAAAGTGTCCGGTGTACAGGTCTCCTGTGCTCTGTTCAGCAAGCAACGCACTAAATTTTTTGCATTCCAGCGGAACAAAACTGTCAAAGTGTGTGTACTGACCCGTCCACATCGTTTTACAAAGAGTGGAACTTTGAATTGTTCCGGCTGACCGACGGAACAACGCGATTTCTAGGAATGGACGTCTGTTATGTTGTTCTCATTCGACGGTTAATGTTATATTCAGGTGTGCTCCATAGAGCTCATCTAACATGATGTGGAGATGATTATCCATAGAGATCTGATACGCCCGAATGTTGGAGCAACGACAGCGTCTGTTTGCTTGATTTGGCGGAGTGATTTGAACAAGCTTTCCTCTAATGTTGTCGCTTTATAATTTTCCGTTTTCTGAAAATTCGAATTGTATGACAGAATCGACGTAGTTGGTTTTTTTTAAACGGAATACCACCCACATTTAATCGCATTATTCGTTTTCAGATGAATTTTCGGGTAGTTTACTACGAAAGGGAGCACTAGACTCAATTTTCGCCCTTATTAAAATGCATATCCAGTTTTATCAAGTAGAACTATCCTCACTCCTTTGTCAGGTTTCGCAATTAAAATGTTAAGATTAGATTACTACTCTTTGTTAGCGTTTCAGAGTTCCCACTTCAGTAAACTGTATTTCGGTACCTTGCAATTCATAAATGTAGCAAGCGTTCATGAGAGTGGGTATACAATATGATGCATGAAATTCTGACGATGGAACGAGTCTATTTAGTTGAGCGTGTAAGTTTTCAAATTGAACTGCAGTGTATAAGCGGATACAATTAGAATTCGAGTGGCAAAATTTTGGGCCTAGTGATAGCACCTGTAACGTAGAGTGACTCAGCGTTATAGAGGAAAAGATGTGAACATACCGTTGTGGTTCCATTGAAAACTCAGTTTGTTGTTTGATTGGGTTCAAACTATGCAGCAACTAGCTCTTCCTTTTGTCCACTCGTGTTTCCACCTTTGTATGCACGTCCTGTACGCCAAACATTTTGTCCTCCTTGGGGAGCGTCTGGACAACAATCATACAGTGAAACCGGTTACGAGTGTGATTTTTGCAATGACCTATTTGATTCGTTATAACTTTCATATGTAACTCGTACTTACCCTATGTAATTGTAAACGTCTGATGAGAATTATCGAATACAGGTGTTTGCAAAATGGATTTCACATGAATTCTACCGGAATATGGAAGGTTGTTGCGGGAATCCTTTTTTCGTCAAAAACCTCCTCGTTCCTCGAGAAAACAATTGTACCCCATCAGAACGAGCAGAAATGTCGGGAACAGTCGAGAAGTAACCCGCGCTATATTTTTTTACCTGTTTGACCTTTATTCCACTGTGCTCATTGGTAGCCTAGTGACCTTAACCACATTTTTGATGTCTGTCCTTCGA
>QNGE01005773.1:0-14770 GCA_008508345.1 Paragonimus westermani
CATAACCGTTCTGCTCTGTACCCTCACAATCAGATGAATGTCTTCCATATGCAGTGAATATCAAACTTGATTGTTTTCCTCAAAGTGAGAATGCTCCAATAAGCTAAATATCAAGAAAAAGCTCTCCTCAATCAGAAGGCCTCAAGCAAACGGAGTACCTCCAACAAACGTCACCATCAGGGTGCAGCTAGAAAGCACATTGAGGCCTTCTGAAACGATCGTTCGTGTGTCTTACCTGCAGGATGTACCAGATGGCTTTCTGTTATCTAGAAACTAGTCACCGCGACAGAAGTGGACAATGTGTATCACCTTGCACTTGAAGAAGTTAAATGGAAGCCAGTGTTTTGTCCCAGTGATGTTAACTGTTAGACTTTTCTTCTGTAATTTTATCTATTAGTAGCCACATTTTCGTGTCGCCAGCGTGCAAAAATACCGGAAAAAATTATCAGTTCAACGATGAGTAATAGGAACTAGAGAGAAACTTAACGCGAAACCCTGCGATGTATCTCTAGTTGTAGATTTCCAGTCATCAACTGTCACGCTAAAATGCCAGCTTTGAACGTAAGTTAAGTTTTATTGGTAGAACTGTACGGCTGACTATCTTGAAGATATTCGAGAATCTACAAGACGCAGTATATACCGGTTAACTCTTACAGGTTGCTTTTAACCGTCGCCCGTTGGCTTCAATCGTGTTTTGTTGGACACTTAAAGCTGTTCCAGAGTCCTTGTTGATTTTGCAGCAGTAACTTGCGGTACACAACGTAAATCTTCAAGTGTCTTTCAGTCACAGTTTCCGGAACATTGGAGATTATGGAGCGATTGGCCTGTAAATGATAGGCCTCATGAAAATGGTTACGGTTTATTTCTTTTAAAGGTTCATAGGCTTATCTGGTCTACAGAATAAATGAATACCCCCATACAGTGGCCCTGTCAACTTTCTTGACCATCTGTTTGGCACCCTGTGGAGGGAATTAGGTTAGCGCCAGGCGATACGTTACCACGGAACATTCCTAGCTGTTATGACATGATACGAATACTGTCGTGAAGTAACTAAGTGTATCATTCCAGGTAACGACTTATACGTTTCCATCGCTGTTAACAAATGCACTATCAAGCTGAATTCCCTAAACAATAACCACCTCGGGATGGCGGTCTTACCTTCATCTAATAACTGCAGCACCGCAGGACGACCTTTGGAGTGCCTGGCCACAACGGTCTCGGGTTGATACTACAATTAGTAGCCGACTTCATTCGACGTTCATCTGTCCGCATGGATGCTCTTAACATCACAACCGCATCAGTTGACGTGTGATTACCCAACCACTCACAATTTCAATTTCAATGATATCTCAAAGAACAGCCACATGAAGTAAATAGATGTCGTTGTTGGAGTGAAACAACGGTTCGGTTGGATTACAGTTCATACAGTTCACGATTTTGAAACAGCAAGCAAAAGACATTTCGGATTTTTCTCCGCTTTCTTGCACAATATTTTCGAATCTATTTTAACAATTGATTACATGTTGTTGAATCCAGATAATCAACCGAACCCTATCAGCACTTCTAAAGATTCATGCAACCAGAGTGCTCAGGAGAAACGTTGCAATTTTAGAGTAAAGTTCAGTTTTCCGTGAGCTTTAAATGGTCCAATATCATCATGGTGAATTTTCCTAATTTCTTCGGGCTTATAGTGAACACCTTACTGGTCTTCTCAACAGCTCCGTCAGCGGTCTCAATTGCATTCATGGTGTATGAACAACTCTCACTACATGGGTTCTGAAGCTATTCACGAAATACTGTACAGCCCCTTGTAGAGATCATAAGGAAATTGTTTTCCAAAATCATTGTGTGGTTCATTACTCTGCGAAAACACCTTCGTTGCTCATATAAATTCAAAAACTCTTGACTTTGGGGATAAATTCAAAACGACTTGATTGTCTGATTAGCCCGACTGTCGTGCTCAAGTCGGTGGATGACAGAATCAAAACTGTGTGATGGCTGTCCCAATCGTACTCTTCGTTGTGATCAAAACCAATCACCACCCGTTTTTTGTTCGCAGATGTTCGCGATTACGGTGGAAAAAATGAACATCTTGAAAATAACCCCGGTACATGATTTTATTTTGGGTAACAGATGATTTAACGTTCATCCATCCGTGGACACAATCATCTATTTTGACCGCTATGTCGATTATTGGGCAGAAAGAGCACTGGGAGTTTTGTTTCAAGTAATTAGACAAGCAGACCAAGTGCCGTTGGTAAACACGATGACCACAGCCATATGCAGGTTCTTCACAAACTTAATTTATATAAATAAACCGAAGAGGTAGCCCACCCACATGCACGCATTTTGACGTCTTAATCAATTATTCCTTGCTAAGTGAACGAATGTTACTGTTGAAATAGATTAGTCTTTATCATCCTGGGTTGAGAGTCGCTGTAATGATTCTGTCGCAATTATATCATCGTTGACACCTTTAGTGTTTCCAGAGTGTCTTCCCCGACTGAATCTTTGAACAGTTCTGCACATTACAATCAGACATGGGTCAGCACACAATGGCAAAAATAGGGAAAATCTATTCAGAAAAAACAGTTATCCATATCAGTTAGGATTTGAGTGAAATCTAGCCAACCAATCTTTCTTTCGCCTGAAAATGCCACACACACACACACAGTACGTCAACTAGTTTGACAGTCCTGTTCAATCCAACAACTAGGGATTTTAGACCACACTTAATGGCTTTACTTACCGCAGTGAGTCAGCCAAACTATATTGAAGTATATATATTCACTACTCTAGCATTGTTCTGACCCCACCAAAGACAACAACACGGAGACAACGTTTTGATACGATTATGTCACCATTATGACGTAACTGGAACCATGACATTTTTAATCGGTCGTGGTGTGGATGTTTGGCCATGGCAACTTCAACGCCTGAGCCAAGCGTTTCTGTGCGCACAAAGGTGGATTATTCAGTCGAATTCCGATCGCTCCAACCGTGGTCAAAATTCGGCATCTGGCAGCTTTTGAGTGGATGCCTTTGACTCAGTAAATCAGACGAAACGAGGAGGCCAGGTTGACAGTATAATTGGTATCAACGAGATGTACAACAATTGCGCTGGCAGTCGTCTCGATGACTCCACTGTTGATCCAGGCTGGATGATGCTCATGGATACGTTCGAACGTATTCGACCCATTGGAACGACTATTCCTAGGCTTTACGGACTGCCGAAAGTTCACAAAGCGGGTGTACCTCTTCGACCTATTTTGGACATGTGCAACTCACCTCACCATTCGCTGGCCAAATGGTTGTCGTATCTCCTTGAACCCGTCAGGAAGAACCTGTCGAAACATAGCCTACCAGACTCCTTTGAACTCATTAATACACTCAGCGGGCTAAACCTAACCGGAGAACAAATGTTTTCTCTAAACGTATCATCCTTGTTTACAAATGTTCCACTGAAAGAGACGATAGACTATTCGTTTGATTATATTATGGGTAATAACCTAGATGTCCGTATACCCCCAACAGAACTGAAACAGCTGTTGTACTTTTGTGCTTATAACATACTGTTTAAATTCGATGGGGAACTATATCGATAAATAGATGGTGTGGCAATGGGATCCCCGTTTGGGCCGTTGTTCGCGGACACCTTCATGGCGAAGCTGAAGAATGACCAGTTAGAAGAAACCATTCGTGGATTCAGTGTTTACAAACGATATGTGGATGATATCGTATGTGTAGTTGGCGAGAATGCTAATCCAACGGATATCTTAGCCATTTTCAACTCGGCCCACACAAACGTAACATTCACAATAGAAGCTGAACGTAACGATCAGCTAACTTTCCTGGACGTACTCATCCAGCGACGTGCTGATGGATCGATTGTACGTAAAATCTATAGGAAGGAGACCTGAAATGGATAGTGTATCCGTTTTGGCAGCTTTGTTCCTTCAAGGCAAAAGAGAAATCTCATAAACTGCATGACCAATAGAGCCATGAGAATATGTACACGAGATACGGTCTCCGATGAATTGACGTTTCTACGCACACTGTACTTACAAAAATGCAACTAAGAACGTTTTGTAGACAAGACTATGGGACGTCGCGAGAAACAAGATAAGATGACCCTAGCGGAAAAGAAGACAATATTTGTTTCATTACCATTCAACGGGGATACACTCGCCGAAATAATCACTTGGAGACTTGACGCTGCTATCAATGGAACATTCTGTGCTGCCAACCTACGTGTTTGTTTCAACTCTACGCCAGCTCTGTGTTTACGGTTAAAGGATAAAGTGCCCGCTTCTGCGACTTCCTTTTGTGTATACTCATTTACTTGTTCCTGTGGAACTAGTTACGTGAGTCGCACGACCAGGCGCATATCCGAACGTATCCGTGAGCATCATCCAGCCTGGATCAACAGTGGAGTCATCGAGACGACTGCCAGCGCAATTGTTGTACACCTCGTTGATACCAGTTATACTGTCAACCTGGCCTCCTCGTTTCGTCTGATTTACTGAGTCAAAGGCATCCACTCAAAAGCTGTCAGATGCCGAATTTTGACCACGGTTGGAGCGATCGGAATTCGACTGAATAATCCACCTTTGTGCGCACAGAAACGCTTGGCTCAGGCGTTGAAGTTGCCATGGCCAAACATCCACACCACGACCGATTAAAAATGTCATGGTTCCAGTTACGTCATAATGGTGACATAATCGTATCAAAACGTTGTCTCTGTGCCTGCCTATGACGTGTCTGACCTCACTTGAACTTGCCATTTGTTTTGTTCGATTTGCCCTGACGACTCTGTTTCATGTAAATGTTATGTATTTGGCCTGATGAGTACTTTGGGGATTTTTAACCACATCAAACGAAAGTGATCTCACTTTACCTACTGGTCTGCGGAGTTCTCGCGAAACTCCCGGCCAACTCGGGTGAGTAGTTCGTCCCAAAGTATCATACGAAGGCACTGTTAAGACCGAACCGTCTCTGAATAGTGTAAGCAAATGGCGATCAGGGCATTCAATACAAGAGCTGATCCAAGGTTGGACGCGTTGCTCAAAAGTGTTTCGGTCGTAATAGTGTAAATTAGATGAAAACTTGTTTGTGAAGCACTTTTCTTCCACAAAAATTTTCAGGTGACGACCATTTTTTCGTATGAACAAATTTAGGCTGGCCTCCACTGATTGGCTATATTGGCACTAAATTAGCTAGATATTCTGAATATGGTAAGTTTATTACTTTTTAAAGTTTCCATCGAATGACCAACTTACTGCGAGGCTATAATAAACTGTTAGCGGCCAACAGCGGTTACAGAATGAATGTCTGGTGGTGCGTGAGTACCCTTAATTGATTGCTGCGTTTAGCTGAAAATTGCGCTACAAATCCAGTGGATCTCACGGAACAATGTGAGATGTAAAGGCAAGAGGAAACATTGGCGTGTCACGTAAACCAAATTCGAAGAACACGATAAAATGTAGCCCGTGTCTGTCTATGTACTCCAACAAAAAGGTGGCGCCGAAATGTTTCTGCGTTTCTTTAGATTAAACTACATTCCAGATCTCAGTTTTAACAGCATGTCATTTGCTACTGGGTATGCCTTGAAAAGATTCCGAGGAATTGCTCACAAAGTGGCAAACCACATGTTAGATCTAGCAGTGCTGGGACTCAGCAGACACTGATCGAAGCAGTGAGTATCTGCAGCCGGTACGGGTGTAGAATGTCCCAAGAGAACGGCGTACAGTGCTATCAGTGTCAGAAATGGTGTCACTTCCAGTGCACTGGTATCAGCGAACACCAATAAAAGCAGCTTACCCCTTCACCTCTCAAATTATCTCCATGAACTGCAGGTTTGTTGAAGTCCAAGGCGTCGCTCCGCAGCTTATGGTGATTACAGTGAAGAATGCTCTGATAGTCGCATCAATACGTACATTTTTGATCATTTTGGTTTCTTACTCACTTCTTGTTTAGTCAAGCTATCCATTTCGTAATATCCGTCCCGAGACTTAAAACACAACTCGCTCCGGACCTCTCTAGCTTGACGTGTTTCTCTGTGCACTCCATTTACTAGGATCGATACAAATACACGGAGGTCAACGCGATGAGTCTTTGTTTTTCATTGTCGATCAGTTTTCGACAGTGAGTACTGACTGGGTATTTTTCTGTCGCACTATTTTCAACAATTGGTGAGCCCGTATATTTTGAACACTCTGCTACTGTCTTTGCTTGCGTCCTGATGAGTTTGTTTTTTCGCACACTTGCATACTCCTTTTCTTTATTGACGTACACCTAATTAGTTGTTTTACTCTGTTCGCGTGTACGTTCTGTATATGAGCATTTATATATTTTCTCAATTCGGTTCAGTTGGTTGTTCTTGGTAGCTGAACCGCGTGACCACTACTCAGTGTCTAAAATACCACTTAAGCACTTTGACAGCCTCTGCGTCGGCAATAATGCTCTAGCTGTCCCTCAATTTCTTGAAAATAACTCTTTTCTTTGGTTAGTTTACTGGGAAGCAGAATTTTTCAACAGCGCAATTATGCCTGATGGAATAAGTTCCTGACCGTTTTTGGCCAGACTTCCAAGCGAAGTCACCACACAGCTTCGCGATGTTATGGTAAACCAGCCGGTAGGGCATAAGTACGAGACCTTATAAAGGCAGCTATTAATTGGACGACATTCACTGAAAAGACTCGAGTACAAAAACTTTTCCACGGCCTGATGTTAGGCGACGAACACACTACAATTCTGCTGGCAAAAATGCATCAACCCATCAGCAACTGTCACCTGGACGAAACCCTCCTCTGGGAACTCTGACTTCAAAGATTGCCAAAAGTGACGCAAGTAATAGTTTCCGTCGCTTGTCCACAAACCCAAGCCGAGACAGCGAAAATAACTGATCAAATAATGGAGTTTTTTAAACCTCTACTTGTTTGCTTGTGTGTATCGTATTCTATTCCACGTTCTAAGGTAGGTACGCACGGTCCCGACTACGTGGTTACCTCGAAACGTGGTCCAACCGACATTGAGGTCCTAAGAGCAAAAATCACAGCTTTGCGACGTGGCTTGAACGAAATTTCTTCAAGCCGTTCTCCAGGTTGTTGACTTAGTATACCACCAAACGTTGCACCAAACGCTGCACATACGTATCTTCAAGGCGATGTAAACTCAGTGATCGATCTTTAACGCTGGTGACTCTTTGTATCCTTGTTTTTGTACGGAATGTAGATACTGGAAACACGTTCCTGGATGATGCAGGGGCTCAGGTTAGCCTAGTTACGTCTACAACAGACAAAGTGCCACATCGTTGTGGCTCACAGCATCGCGCTACAAACGCCACTTCTGTAACTACTTATCGACAGCGGTTCTTAATCCTCAAACTCGGCCTGCGGCGGACATTCTGCTAGGTGTTTACAATTGCCGTGGTACCTTTCATCATAATTGGCATCGACTTTCTCGGGCATTTCAACCTTCTGGTGGATACGAGACGCCGTCTGTTAATCGATCCCAGCCCTAAGCTAAACATACTCGGCACGCACGCAACAGTTGTAGCCATACCACTTATGTATACGCAACCCGCCGCTCTCAGACAATTTGTCGATCTCTTCACGGGGTTCCCACAGCTCGTTCACACATCGAAATACATCCCAATGGTGGCCTTTAGTGTCATAACCCGTATCCGTACTAACGAAGTCCCAGTCTCCACATGGCCTTGACTGTTGGTTCCTGATAAACTCAACCTGACCAAGGTAGATTTTGGGCACATGCTTGAACTCGAAATAATACGCCCCTCCGGGAGTTCATGGGCCTCACTGTTGCATATGCCCCCCAATAAGTCAGATGGTTGGCGCCCACTCATTGATTACAGGGGACTAAAGAAAGCAAACGTTCCTGATGAGCACTCAATCCCGCACTTACCTACGTGAAACAATCACATTCCTCAAGATAGATTTAGTGCGTTCTTATCACCAGAATCCGGTAGCCAAAGAAGACATACCCCAAACCGCTGTTATAACCCCCTTTGGCCCTTTCGAATTTCTTCGAATGCCACTTGGTTTGAACAACGTGGCCCAAAATTTTCAATGCTTTATTCACGAAGTGACACTTGGTTTGCATGCGTTTACCCGCATCTGGATGATATTTTGTTCGATAGTTCTTCACGGGAGGACACTTCACGCACCTTCGCATCTTACTGGAACGTTTGACCCAGCATCAAATGCGAACTAGGTAAGATCACATCAGAATTTTTGGGACATCAGATTTCAGAAAAAGGAATTGTTGCATTCAAGGGGAAGATCAGAGCTATCCGTAAATACATTGAGCCAAATTCCTTTGAGCAACTTCGTCGCTTTAGTGATCGGGTCAACTACTACGGATGTTTCATACTCCACTATGCGCATATAATGCAGTCAGTGACTGATCTTCTCTTTGGAGATGAACACAAAATTTCATTTCACAGGGGCTGCACGGACTGCGTTGGTTGAACTCAAGGATGCGGTAGCCGAATTAGCTCTCCTTGCTCATCCTAAACCGAACACACCACTGTTAGTGGTTACCGACGCTTCAGACAAAGCTGTTGGCACTGTTTTACAGTAGCTTGTCGAAAAGCATTGATATCCGTTATCTTTTTCTCCAAACATTTACAGCCCGCGAAATCCCGCCACGGCACGTTCAGTAGAGAATTACTAGCCATCCATTCAGGCATCCGCCACTTCTTCTATCCAGTGGAAGACATGACCTCTACGGTTTACACCAACCATAAACCACCAATCTACTCTATAAACACATCAACTGACAGACATTCGTCAAGAAGAGTTAAGCACTTTAACTATATCTCTCAGTTCACGATTTATATACAACATGGCTCAGGTACCGGAAACGCTGTTGTGGACGCTCTTTCACACGTTCATAATCTCAGTGTAGCTGCTGACAATGGCACTGATTTGGCGCTCGTGGCTGCCACGCAAGCCACTGATCCAGAGATCGAGCATTTTCGTCGGAAGAGCTCTCCCACAATCCACCCCGTGCCTCCAACATCTTCAGAGGAAATAATCCTCCTTGGCACTTCACAAGGCAAGCCGCGTCCCGTAGTACCTGCATCTTTTCACCGCGCAGTGTTCGAGGCACTGCACAAGTTGTCCCACCCTGGCATACGCGCTTCAGTCAAACTTCTCACCGAACGTTCCATGTGCCCTAGACAAACCAATACGTCCGCAATCGGGGCCGTTCTGTTCTCCGGTGCCAACGTTCTAAAGCTCACCGTCATACAAAGAGCCCTCATGGTACTTTCTCTTTACCAGACGCACACATGATGTGGTGGTCCCCTTACCACCCTCAAATGGTTCTATTTACCTGTTGACGTGTGTTGACGGCTTCACGAAATGGCCTGTGGCCATCAAGCTGTCAAACTGTTCATTAAGAACAGTAGCCGGCATCCTCCTGGAGCGTTGGGTGGCACAATTCGGTTGTCCAGTAGTGGTGACCGCAGACCGTGAATCACACTTTGAAGGATACATTGCAGCCCTCATAGGTACGTTCAGAAACAAACAAATCCGCATTACAGCTTACCATCCGGTAACAAGTGGAATCGTCGATCGTTTTTATCGCCATCTAAAAGCTGCTCTTAGTCCACAAGTTAGTCCCGCTTGAAAAATGGCACTCCCGTTAGTTCTTTTAGGACTGCGAAACGCAGAGAAACGCTACTGCAGCCGAACTAGTTTTTGGTTGCTAACTAAGGTTGTCAGATGAACTCGTTTACCTGCGTCTTCAGCACCATACGGTTGCGACAGCTACAGAGCTCGTTTGGCGCACCACATGCGAAAGCTGCGCCCGATGCAGCGTAATCAGTCGTGCGTTTGCACGATAAACTGCTCTCGTGTATCCATGTCTTTCCACGCACGGGTGACTTGCAGCAACCACTGTAACCAACATACACCGTGTCCTCGCAAGAGACACGAAAACATTCATCGCTGGCCGAAACGGCAAACGCGGAGCAGTTTTTGTCGACAGGTCGAAACTATCATTTATAGAGTAAAAATCAGCCCCATCTCCGTGTACAAGTGGCTTCACCCGCCTGGAATCCCCGATGGCAGCAGAAAGCTTTCCGCACCCGGAACCTCCTGTGGTTTTCGAAACCCCCGCAGCCGTAATCCCTGCTCCATCCACCTCTAGGCCAAATCGTCTTGTTAGGGAGTTGCGCAAGCCTGTACGCTTTGCGGAACATGTTAACACTTCTTATATTTTGAAATAGCGTCTTTCACTTTAATATGCAAACCTTCGTGTTTGTCCGTGTTTGTCCACCTGCTCTTCCGAGTTTTGGTGTGTCTGGACTTGACGATAATTTTTTACGAAAGACAAAATTTCCTATTCACATTTTAACTGACAGTCTACTCATTTATTCTTGGGTTTCTGGATAATTTAGCACGCAAAAAAATAAACGAACTAAAACGAAATCGACAAACTGTCCGTTGTGATATTTACGTCTCTGAGGATATCCGATGCGCTACCAGGTCCACAACCTAAATGTCCTCGTCCTATACCAGGTTTATTTGCTTGCTAATTTTATTCTTTCCGGAGTCTATCACCTTGAGCCAGAATCACAAAACGAAGAAGAAACCAAAGGCAGCGACATCTAAAGTTGAAGTGTCTATAGAAAGCTGGCTGTGAAAGTACTTATTCGACCGGATAGGTTGAAATGGTGAGTTATCCGTTTCCGCTTGTCCTGCGGGTACTTCACTATGTTTTCTATTTTCCAGACGATTCGAACATGGTGCGTGGGAGGAAAAATCCCGGCTACCTAATGTACAGCACTGGACAAACCTACCCCGTTTTTTCTTGACAGCTTTCAAGTTTGGACAGCCCGCTGCGATAGACAAGATGCGCACCGGAGACCGAACAACACAAATGAACGAATCATGCTAGCGCAGCCAATATTTTTGACCGACCGTTCCCTATCTGGTGCAACCATTCTCCGTGTGTATCACCCCGTAACTGTGACCAGATGAGAAGACATGACATAATTTTTCCTGCCTTTGTGGAATGACGAAAGTCTGCGTAATACTTGCCGGCCTTCTGGAGAAGAGCTATGTAACGACCATAAGAAGAAAAATGTTTTTGATAGTCGCATCAATACGTACATTTTTGATCATTTTGGTTTCTTACTCACTTCTTGTTTAGTCAAGCTATCCATTTCGTAATATCCGTCCCGAGACTTAAAACACAACTCGCTCCGGACCTCTCTAGCTTGACGTGTTTCTCTGTGCACTCCATTTACTAGGATCGATACAAATACACGGAGGTCAACGCGATGAGTCTTTGTTTTTCATTGTCGATCAGTTTTCGACAGTCAATACTGACTGGGTATTTTTCCGTGGAATCAGTTCTATCAAGCTGTTTGGCCACGCACACACCTCGAAAAATGGAGGGCGTGGACTGCAAATGCGGGCTTTATCTTCTCTGAATCTTTTCCTGTCTATTCCGCGGGGAGTAGGGTGGAGGAGCACCAATGGACTCCGTCTAGACTGAGGTTGGATCTGCAGTCATCAAATGAGTACGTAGCGCATTCCCTCTCTGGTGTCGAACTCACCAAGAAGGCAGTTGCCTTGTCAATTGCACACGCATGGAGGAGAAATGTCTCAAAGGAAATAGAATTGTTTCATGGGGCCACTTCCCCACATATTCTTCAAACGCGCTAGCCAGATCACTCAGCGTTTTCAGTCCCCCGGACGTCATATATCTCGTACTTTTCAGTGGGCTGCGCCCCAAGGCAAACAAAATGTTGCTTGGCCTTTTAGTAACCTCAACGGCCATGATCAGCCCCAAGACGGTGGTGTAAAAACCAGTGGCTACGAAGCCGCCAACATCCACCTGGGAGGTGTCTTTTGATTGCTCTCGCCAAGAGAAGATGAGACGCGACCAACGAACTAAGAATAAGTCAGGAATCATCGCAAAAGGAAAGCAACAAGTGGAGACAAAGATAGTCGTTCCCACATCTAAATCACGTAGTCATTTTTCTTGTGGCTGCAACAGGAACCGGAGACGCCGTTGAGGTATTAATTTTAAAGATCGACGCCTTCAGCACAAGCACAGCCATCGCGAGGGCACAAAAACACGGGTCCCAAATAACCCTTCCCCGAACGCAAAAGACGAACTCGTACAAAAATCATCCTGCGAAGAATTTGGAACGAAAGTAAACTGGTGGGGCTCTCTTATTATGCAAAAACTACTTTCTTCAGCCGCCTTTACAAGGCATTTTTATGAGCGGCCAAATGAAGCCGTGCATACTGCTCTCATTCAAACCCCACAGAGCACATGTGAAAATAAAATTTTCCCTGATGAAAAATTCTAAACACCCTCCCAAAATGTGGAAGTTAACGGGGGCTCAGAGGTCGCAAGTTGCAACACCAAGAATGCTGATCAAGCATCCTGTAGGATTGCTGGCGTACCCACAATCGGTGATGTCCCACCCGCAGCCTCAAAGGAGGGCCGCCAGAACAACTCGGAAAAACACACCGAGTCCAACCCCACCAACCTCCTCAAATCTAGGTCTTTTTTTACTAATTTCTTCGTCGCAATCCCTTTCTATTTTCTCGTGAAATCCAACGAGGAAGTAGCCTTTGAGTGTACGTATACGAGCTGCCTACGTTCGTTTAGTAAATTACCGAAAACCACAAAGTAAATTCATGACACCCAACCCATATATTAGCTTCTATCCCAGAATTCTCAAAGCAGCTGCTAGTCTGGCAGAACCTCCTTACGAACTGTTTAAACTGGCATCCCAGACTGGTGTTCTCTCTAGTGCATGGAAAGGGGTGACGGTCACGCCCATATTTAAGTCGGGCGACTGGCACTCTCTGGCTAACTATCGGCCAATCAGCCCTACTGGCATTTCGCGCAAGATAATGGGGCGTCTAGCAAAGCGTGCTATTTTCAACCACTTCTTATCGAACCATATTTTTTCTCTACTCACAATAGCTTTCTGCCTAACCGGTCATGCATAACAAACGTGCTTATTTTCATGGACAGTCTAACGGAGGCCAAAGACAATATCATTGTTTCAAATGCTTAATTCTTTGATTTCACCAAAACTTTCGACTGTGTTCCACAAGGCCTCTTGAAACACAAACTAGAAGTCTATGGTATTCAAGGAAAGGTTCTTCACTGTATTGTCTTTTCCTGATGTCAAAACTTTCAAAGTCAAAAGCGGATCAGACCTTTCGTCTCAACCTTTCGTTTTTGCGACAGTTTCCCAAGTGTCAGTGCTAAGTCTTCTGTTATTCCAAATTTATATCATCGACCTTCCGGACAGTATTTCCAGAAACACCCTTCTTTACGCCGATGACCTAACTATCTGGAATGCCACTGATCCCAGTGCATTACAGACTGATTTGGGTGCGATTAGGCGCAGGTCTGACGATTGCAGTCTTCCACAACATTAATAGTAAATGTGCTCACATGTAACTCGGTGAAGATTCTGGTAGTCTTCGTGATTCACAGTGCGTACAGCACAACAGATATCATGAAAATGGATCTGAAGGAAAGGCTGGGCATCTGGCTGTCGTCTGACTTGTCCTTCGCGTATCACCATGAGACGCCTTACTCTCACTTGCAGCTCGGGAGTTTTTTCTGCAAGGTGTAGGCACCTTGATGTTGAATTTTTGAATATAGACGTAACTATTTTCAGTAGTTAGGTCCATTCCCGTCCCCCTTCTTTTTTCTTCTTTCTCCCTATATAGAATTTGCTTTTTCTTCATGGTTGTGTGACAGTCAAACACTAGTGTGAACTACTAATGTACTGTTGTCCGTTGATGATGATAATGATGTTGAGGCGGAGGAGGAGGATAATGATGATGGCCATGAGATAGTTGCAAGAGATTGGCCGTGTCTAGGATGAATGAGTGCACTTTTCCTGGCATAGACAAGGAAGCGTTTCCAACGGTTAGCGGGGTATACAAAGGGCCGCTCCTTGATTATGTTAATCAGGTCGTGTACACCGTCCTGAAGAAATTTATATCAGCTGTTGGGCGTGTCCAGCTCGTGGCTAACAAGCTACTCACAAGATTAGGAAGTGTTGTACGACCAGGAGATAACCCTGCCCACTTTCTGTGCTATGTGTGAAATTATCCCCAAAATAATAGTTCACACTGTACTTAGGTTCGTAACTATCAATGTCTCCGTCTGCTTGCTGCATACGACCCCGTTTTTCGTTCACAATTTTTACGGCCTACGCGCGCCAATGGTGCCTTTCATTTTTCCCGCTTGCTCGCGTGCTCGACGGTCGGATCTTTAGCCTCACTAACTACATCAGCTTATCGGTGTCGTTGAGCACGGGTTGAGACCTATTGTGATTTCTTTGTAATATACGTTGGTCTCCGTCAGTTATTCGTATTCTCATTCCACTTCTGGTGTTCGTTGAGTAAACCTCGGGGAACGTTAATTTGGTGCACGTTACCACCAAAGTGTCAGGTACAAGACTGAAATTGTGATTCTTGGTTTGTATCCTCTCAAATTCCTACTGTAGTGAGGAGATACGATCGCACCATACTACTCACACCACTATTCAGTAGCAGCATGGATCAAGATGATCGCGGATCGAGATAATCGCGTGATAAATACGACAGAGATACGGGATGGATCGTTGGAGGGTAGAATGACATGTAATGGTATTCGCTACACGACGGAACTGATACATGGTGTCTAAAGCGACTGGAGTATCCTCAGAAGAGTATGGTGTGCAAATGAGTGTTTCCGTTTCTTGTCGTGCTCA
>QNGE01005773.1:17027-39054 GCA_008508345.1 Paragonimus westermani
AAATACGACAGAGATACGGGATGGATCGTTGGAGGGCAGAATGACATATAATGGCTCTCGCTACACGACGGAACTGATACATGGTGTCTAAAGCGACTGGAGTATCCTCAGAAGAGTATGGTGTGCAAATGAGTGTTTCCGTTTCTTGTCGTGCTCAAATGCTTAAGTAGTGTGTTGGTTTCTCCAATAAAGCAACCTTTGTGTCGTCCGCCTTTTGGATTCACAACACTACGGCTCGGTGATGATTTAGTTCTCGCACATACTTTCTTGGAGCAGGTGTCGTAGAACAGTTCTTCTCTATAGCGCGTGACAATGGCCGACGGGGACATAACAGGTGGTTTTCCAAGCATTGTCCTCGGACATCTCTCAGATATCAGTTCTTCTGCTCTAGGGTTATCAACCTTTGAAACGGCCCTCCTTCTGAGGTCGGTAGCAGCGCTTCTACGGATCGCATTAAAGCACCGCTCGGTACTCATTTATACAAAGATTCATTATGCAGGTAAACATGGTCTGATTTTTTTATTTACTGCAGTCCTCATTAGCGGTGCTCCATCCTGTTTGCAGTGCTCGCTTTCCAATTCAACAGACGCTCTTTTGTTACTAAACGAGGAAAGCCGGCGGAGTCCTGAAAACTTAGGCCTCCGATTCGAACTCGTGTATAAGTCGCTCAACTGCTGAGCCGTTCAGATTGCGCGCATGGTAAATGATTTCCCTCACGAATGTTAGCCTTTATGTATTACTAAATCTTGATACCGCCTACTTGTAGAAGATCATTCTCGCGTGACTTTTTCTGTCTAACGCACCATCTATGGGACATTGTTTACGTGTGCCCTTGTAGTTACTTGAAGAAAGCTCTGGTCTGGCTGCCGCACAATGTATAGAAGTACTCCCTTAATCCTAGCGTGCGCCGTTCATGGGATATTGAGGACTTTTAATACGGTCTGCTAGTTGCTGTGCAGTAATAGTAGTTGTTCATTTCTCAACAAATCGGTAAGAAACACGTTCAGGAGAACGTGATCAATGCACACATTGGAAAGCCATATACACATTTGAACACCACGAGTGTCAGTTGTACAGTAAGGCATCTGTATGAATAAGATAACAAAACAGATATCATGTGAGAGAAAAATTTCACTTCAAGAAGGAAAAAATGCGATATATGCTTCTGGGACGATAGTATTTAAAATTTCCAAAATTCGATAAAATATTTGGGTGGTTACATCGATTGGAACTTCACAAGGTAATCACTGGCCTAATAGTCAGAGTCGTGCAGTAAACGTTGTTTGGAGGATGGATAGAGTGTACCGTCGAAGAATTTACCATTATTTCATGTGGATGGACCCAATAAAATGTGTGGAAAATATTTTCGGGATGGGGACGATAGAACGGCACATATTTTTGCGACGGAGTGGAGCGACCTCTCGACTGGACTTCATTCTTTGTTCACAATCCAGAGAATTTTGCGGAGCTTCCGAATTACTCAACCATTACGGGAGTTTGAGCGTTTGGGAGAGAAACACCACTTGCCGTTTCAGCGCATTCGTAGCAAACCTTGTCCAACTAATTCCTGACTATGCTCAGTACACCCGATGGCGACACCCTTCGTCCGAGTTAAACCCGGTGGTCATGGCTTCACTAGGAACTCACGATGTCTGATTTTGAGGGACGCCTGGCTGAATCACCGAAAGTTCTATAGAGACTTGAGAATTCCTGACCACCCGACCAGCTGCCAGACAGCTTCAAACTAGGGAACTTGATTTAAGAAACCTGCTGACAGTAGCGAACGTTAATAGCGCGCAGTGGTACGTGAATCTTGTTTCACGCAATCCCTACTGGTACATTCTACTCCGTGTGACTTCAAGATTATTACGCTTCAAGAATTGTTTTATCTGCATAAAGGCTGGTCGACGGTGTCCCATTATGTTGGGTCTTGCGTGAGCTAAAACTGGATATCGCATAGTAATCCACTGTTCGACTAGAGCAGCAGAGGGCGTTTATTAAGAACCTTACACAACACATTAAAGGCCGACAGAGTACGCTGGCCGGACTAAAGCCTGTCATCATAAACGGTTACGCGTGCCTCTGTAAAAAGGTTTCAACCAGGATATCTCATGGTACTCGACGCGTACTCTGTGCCCAGTGAGTTTCCAACCCGAGCGGTGTTGCATAGAAAGTCGAACAGTAGAACGATGTGATCACCCAAACTCAGAGGAGAGATTTTGGCGACTGTGTTTAACATCATTAGTTCGTTTGTCGTTAAAACGTCTAATCGGGAGTGGGACAGGCTGCCATGTCGCTGCCCAGTTGCGCTCTGGATGTGCTCAGTGGTGCGAAGCCCTACGGTAGCGTTGAGGAACCTGTTACCGGGAAAAATTACGCTGCCTGGTGAGCCGAAAATTTTGAAGCTGGTCTGCGGAAGATAAACATCACTCAGAATAATTACATTCATGTAGTTCATGATGTGTATGTGCTCCACAACGTGGAAAATATACGGTCGCCCTTTGCTGGTGTTCTATTTTGGGGCGGCAAATGACTGTGATTAGGCAGTTGTTACTGTCAGTTCCGAAACAGTATCAGAAGGATTCTGATTGGGTGACGAGCGGGGCTTGAGACAAAAGGTCAACGGGTGATGTTTTTGTATCAGTGGGCAACGACTCCACCTCAGCTACCGCATTTACAGTCACGGCGCTAGAGGCCGGGAGCTTTTATTGCGAGCATAATACCTCCGATGTCCTAGTAGATCCACGTTTGCGTGATGGCACCCATCTGTGACACAGGATGCAAGTCTTTTTGGCCAAGGTTGATTGGGACACCCAGAACATTGAGCGGTACAACTTCATCACTCTTAAGTGTTTTTGGGATACTTAGTCTCCGGCCGCTCACCTGAGAGTTCATAGCCGATCAGCATGGGTTCGAATATTCGATGGGGAATATGTGAGACAGGAGTGCCATGCCTTTAATGTCTCCAGGTTTGCCGTCCTGCTGATCACCTCAGGACTTCCAGTTTGTCATGTAAAATTGTATTTCATGCTTGAACCAGCGAATAGTCACCAGGTGAGGAAATAGTTCATGAATCCTGGACACCCGTAGTCTGCCAATTAGACCATTCGCAAGATTTGCCGTGTTCGGTCGTCCCGTAGTCCGTCCATATTTCTGCAGGATTCCGAAGTTAATTGCCAAGCCCCATCTTGTTAGATATAGCCCGACGTTTTCCGCCACCACTCATACTAATCAATAACAAAGTCCATCAAAGTTTGATTGTTGTCCTTCTCAACACAGCTTTTTCCAACATAACCTTGACCAGTGCTCCAGGCGCGAGCTTAAAAACGATGAATTGATATAACAGCTCACATTGTCTATTAACTCATGTGTAACGCGAACTCTCGTTTATGTAGTCCGCTTCCGATGTGCTCGCGAGTTAAATTTTGTCTCTACCCCGTTATGGCCTTTCCACCGGCAGGTTTACATATTCGCTGTATTATACTACTGTTATTAACATGTAATACCTTGCGCTACGAGGAATGATTGCGTCCACTTGAACGAATTCCTAATAGTTCCCTCAGGAAGTGTATAGTTTTTATCACTAAACGAAGTCGGGTTTATTTCCCTCCGTCTGCGCTACGGACCGGCACGTACTGGTTTGTCTCGTAGCACGAGCGTAATCTGCTCAAACTTTTAGGATTTTTTCCACCTCTCAAGCAGGAAACTTACTTCCGTTGGATGGTAATTCCCTTGTTACCGTACGACAGCCAATCTCTGTGAGTACTGATGTTCGCCTTCATTTCCCTGACCACAGAGGTCGTTTTATTCACCGAAGCCAACTGTTAAAATTGAGAAACGCAACATGCTTGTTTGCCACACACTTCTTCCCACATATCTAACAGTTTCAGCGCAGTAACTGGTTCAGTAGATTGGAGTGCGCGTGCCGAATCTGCATGCGTTCGGCAAAGGAAAAGTGCTAGAGGCGTTCCATATGACGGCGAACTTCAAAACATCAGCGCCACAGACAACGGAGTCTCCAAGTGCGAATATTCTGACATACTTTATACCGGAAGACACGTTAGTGTCGGGCTTAACTAGGCCTAGGGGAAAGAGACTGCGCAGTGTATCACAGAGCGTTGCGTCAACATCCAGGTACTGAAGGCTTCGATGTGGTCGAGAACTTTCCACCTGCTTTGCCACAGATCATGAAGCGTTCATAGCGATGATGGGCAGAATGGCGTGGCAAACTATTAGCGGCCTCAAACAAACTTAACTAAATGGATTATTATTCGGACACACAGCCGTCTATTAGAACAAATTATCATGTTAACCCACTCCAACTCCACATATTAAGTTATGACATGGACATTGCAGTCACTTGGAACATAAGGCATTCTAAACCAACGGAACTCTTTGAATCGTCCCCTGGAGCACGGCATGTGTGATCCTCAAGGCTTACTCCTTCCTGTACGTATCTCTGTCGAGCGGGTTGTAGAAGCAAGGTGTGCGTGTGTATATGCACCAGTCACCATTTACATGGAACAGCCTCAAAACTAAATCTGTACGAAAGATTGATAGTAATCGATTAGCACAAAGTTCACGGAATAATATTCTCCCAGAAAGCACTGACAACAAAATGCTGTCAAGTACAGATGGAGTATTGGTGCCAACCTAACTGGGACAATCACGATGTGCTATTGGTAATTCATCCCGACTTTTACTTTGTACAACTCTGAGTTCACCGGAACAATAGCTCCCCAGCCTGCTCTGTCGTCACAGCAAATGGGTAAACTTTAGCTGACTAATTGAGTAACAATGAAAAGGAACGGTGCATCCTGATGTACCGAAGTGGTTGATGATATATCCCACATTATCACCACAATTATAGAAGACTGTATTAACAGAAGCAGCCCAACTTGATTTTCTTACGCACGCTAACTGATAAAACCGCCGCTAAAACCGGTGTAGGGGCGGAAATATGCGAAACAATGTGATAATCAGAATTAGGATTTTGAAATGCTCATAGAAATCGCATTTGAACTGAAACCTACCAGACAAGTGATAAGGAGAAGACCTGGCACTGGTAGCAGTAAGCATTTGGTATTCCTGATGTGAGAAGCTGAATTTGTATGTGTGCAGTGGTGTTGAAGAAATCACTGTCTGCTACTGGCTGAGAGTGGTACTGAATATAACGTCAAAAACTGCAATGTGAAACGAATAAACTGGCGAGTAACGGAGGTTATAACATCGAGACTGTTGGTCCAATCTTGAGGCCATAACTACTTGACGTCATCTAGATTGGCACCCTTCCAGACTTTTCGTTGCTTCGCGGTTTGACTGAACGATGAATCAAGCAGATTTTCACCACAAATAGCTACCGATAAGTAGGTGAACTTAGTAATGAATTGTTGGTGAGTGTGCACCGTATAACTATTGAATTATTTTCTCCCCAGATTTTCGCTATAAAAAGTGTGGAATATTTGGTGGGAGCTCACATAGGTGTGTAGTCCTGCGGCTATCACAAAATTGAACTGAGACAAAGAAATGACCTAGTGTAACCCATAACGTTATCGCATAAGTCAACGTGCTTCTCACATATGCATTGGGAAGTGTACATCATTATTATTATTATCATCAGCACCGTCGGTAAGTATCCGCGAGCTGCTGCAATGATTTCCAACCAAAATTGTAACGTTAATCAATGGTATCTGTGTGAATTATGTATTGCCCACTATATCCTGGCAAAACATGGTTTGGTAATACGCTTACAAGAAGGTCCACAAGTCCCTGCATTCAAGTGAATTCCTGAGAAATTTGAACCTCATACGCTTCATGGGGAGCAAAATGGTAAACCCGGAAATGGAGTAGGCTGATGCACTAAAACGCTAGATTTGACACTTTCACGACTGTGCTCGACAACCAGCTCGCCTGCATTCTACAGTCATAACGCCACCAAATGTGGTCAACCACAGTGGTCTGTGCACTACAGACAGCATTTGGTCGCGGTTGTGTAAATCGTTGGCTTCGGAAACTGTAAATTTGGTAGATCCAACATCGAGTTTTATTGTCTTTTCCTTCCACTGATTTTCCGCCGTTATACTTGCAGCTTGGTTTCCCACTAATATGAAACGCTTTCACGATTGTCCTTTATGGATCCAAACCGATTGCTTAGCGGACTCAGAATTCAGACGCGTTCGCCGCATCACGGACGCGGCTAATCCGGATCTACCTTCTCAACCAACGCCCACAGAGCCACTAGATATCCGTGATTAACAGTTTTCGATATCTCCGTCTTCGTGAAGGAAAAAATTTCCCCTAATTAGCTAAGACTCACCGGCCTGCATTTTTAATGGCCAAGCGGATCCAATTCAACACATGTGACGCGCGATGCGTCCTCCTGATTACCAATCGCCCGAAGCTTTTTCAAAGGCAATCGTATAGCTGACCTTGCCGCCCATGCCCCTGGTTGCGCAGGACCGTCCTGTTCCTCATATCCAACACCTCCGTTTTTCTCAAGCGACCCACATTAATATGGTTATCATAACGTCTTTAGATTTTCCCGATAATCCTGTCTTGGTCCATTAGCCACTTATACCTTCTGTTCTAACGATTCTTCTAGTCTTTACGGGGACTAATCTTGGAACAATGGCATACATGCTATTTCGTATTATTTTGGTATGTTGGTGGCCCCTACAGCTGGTCAGAAGCCATGCCTAGAGGTAGCTCTGGGGACGGTGGCAGCCTCAGCAGAGTAGACGAAATGTGATACAAATCCCTAATCCCGCCTGAGCTATAACGCGGTGTTCACCTGAACGACGTTCGGTGCTGAACGGCTGGCTCCGTGACGAAGATATGTATCTAAGGTAAGAGAGCTGGAGTTTACGAGGGTGCAACTAGAATCTTGCAGGAGGTTGAAGAGAAGGCTCATGTTTAGTAGGACTGAGGGGCCATCTAGGAGGACTGAAGCAAATGTTTTTCCGTTTGACTCGCCTCGTAGATCTCATGCTCAGTTGTTCCAGCGGAATTCTATGGGGAAATATATGCGCATTTCACTCATCAGTTTGGGCCCGCAATAAGTTGAGCTGGAACCCTTGGGAGCGCTGCAATTCAACTTTCATGTTTTTACGTGAAATGTCGAGTATAACGTAGCTGACAGATTAAACGATGAAGTACAGAAGTTACCCCACCTGATTTATGGTTGTAAGGGTTGAGTTGAGGCGGCCATCAAACATTGCTTCCCAGCAAAGTAGGGCTTACTCAAGCGACCGAAATATTGAGGCAGCGGATTGAAAGGTTCAATAAACTTACCCAAGTTGTCAGCAAAGAGGTGTTTAATAACCCGGGGCCAACCATCAGAGATATTGAGGTGATCCAGCTTTCAGCAGCCCAGATCAGTTGACGTCATTTCAACCGAACCGTTCATCTCAGTTATATTGCCCGACCAACCTTTCGCGTAATGTGGTTAGACCTCTTCGTCCCATGCAGGAGGGCTAGCTGGCTGTCGCAAGCATTTCCCAAAAGCCTTCTTTCTTTGATCGAGCATATACAGAGGTAAATTCCAGTTTCTAGTAGCCTATCTTTTCAACTCATCGCCCGGTCACTCCAAAGCTGCATCAACGGAAACAAGACTGCGTGCTTCCGCGTGGATTCTCAAAGAATGTACTGTGTGCCGACCGCCGTCAGAATGATAGATAATTCACACCAATGTGCAGTATGTGATGACGATTATGAAATTTTGACGTGCCGGTGACGTTAACGTATATCCTTGGAGGGGCGACATGCCGTTCAAGGGAGGTGTGGGCGGCACTTTGTTTGTCTGCTGCCAAACCACACAGCCAGGTATTGCAGAGTGCGTGTATGGTGTTCACAGTTCCTATGTGAAAGGCGACATCGCACTCTGGAACATATGTACTCGGTGCCTTCGGGACAGAAACTGGACGTAAACGGGTCGAGTTTTGAAGTCACTTCTGTGTGATAGAGGGTTCCGTCTTGACTTCGCACCCGCCAGGTGACTATGACAGTTGAGGCAGTTGAAACGTGCGCCTTCCCAGATGATGACTGTAATAACAAACTCATAGATAAGCATCTAGCTGGACGATAAAGGCCGCCCTTAAGCGAGCGAACATTCAACATTCCTACACTGATTTAGACGGATACTTTCGAGTGTCGATCGTTGAGTTTGTAAAGTGAGACTTTGGATGAGGGAAGTAGAATCAGGGTCGGAGGGGCCTCCACTATTGAGTGTCTTCCAGTTGAACTAGCGGAACCATATCCAAGAAGAACGTTTAGCGTTGGCTTCAACTGGCCGGTCTGCTTATCATCTTGTTGGGAGGAGATAAAGTCGGCTTACTCATAGGTTGCGGTGTGCTTCTCGCTGGCTAGATTATCAAGTAATAAGGTGCTTTATACGCTCAACAAAACAGCAAAATGTGGGTTGGAGCTTTCGCATATTGTAGCAGGGTCAGCAACAACCTTTTTGTCCTTGACGGTAACAAATTTTATAGCAGGGTCCCTCAGGAAAATTCTCTGTCTCATCAGCTGCATCAGTTTCATCCAACTCTGCTGTCTACAAGGTGCGAATTTTTCTTCGTTTACATGGTACAGCTGTGTCTAACGTTCTATGTGTTCAAAAAAGTTGCTCATTTGCACCACCAGGAAGATATCTACTGTTTCTCTGTGCCTTGACCTAAGCATTTTTAGCCTGTCAGTCTTTTTTGCAGTAAGATGGGTGAACTGTCAAGTGGTGTACCAAAAAAGGACTGGTTTGAGGGACGTTCAAGTCAGTAGCATAATCAGGTGGTGGCTTACCTGCCAAGGTATACACACTGGGAAGTTGGTTCCTAGAAGCACTCATATTTTGGGCGAGAGGATAATTCATTACGAAGCTGCTGACTTTAGTATTATTCCAATGTTAGAGAGAATGTTGTGATGTTATGCTCCATTTATGCTTTGCCTCGAGTAATTACGGCGATGCGCTATATCTTCCTCATCTTTGAAAACTTTTTATTGTTTATTTCCATTTCCCCTGGACCCCATACTGGAAATCAAGTTGCTGATGTATGGAGTTTGGCTGGTAAACGAATTTGGTAGCGGAGTATATGTACGTGCCTAATGATTAATAAGGTTACAGGACAATATTATTTTTCTTACGCCAGCGATCCTCCTCCAAAAATGAGTTGGCGGTGGTCTGGGAAGCTTCGAAAGTTTTGGAAATAAACAGCGAAGTTGATTTCAATGAAATCACAGAATTTGGAACAGCCAAAATGTGTTGCTCACCAGTTTGTTACACCGCCCGTCGCTGCCATTGGCAGGCCGGTGCAGGGCTCAAGTATCACTGCCGGTTGTCCGACCTCTGTGTACCAGCCGTAACCGGTGCGATGTAAACGCTGGCTCCTTGCCACTTTGCAACTCATCACATTACTATCACTTTAGGTTGTATGAGTGTTGGGAAAGCATAGCAAGCGTGTGGCAGAAATTCGTGGCATGAGTTAGTTGTTATCAAAGCATCTCGACCTCATATTGCAATATTCGCCCCCTGGACGAGAGACTGTGCAAATCGTCCAGTAATTTGTGACCGAAAAAGAGGGCACAACCGGTCGACTAGCATGACTGTCTCTTTGTTCCGACGGGTCGGGAATTGCTTGGTCGCTAACTCAGATATCCCCCCTGTGGCGTTTTCCTCACTACCGCTTATAACTACCTAAACCCCTCAATCTCGTCAACTAGCGAGGCGGTGTTCGGGTCGGATGAATTGAGCCATATGCCCGTCGTTCTGGAAACGTCTCAGTTTGTTCCATAGGGAGTGGACGTTTCATACTCCACTCCAGTACACTGCACGCGTACAGCGAGGCGTAGAACGTCAATGGCAGTCGACAAGGCAGCCAAAACGACAAATTTGTTCATAAGACTTTGGCTCCGGGTACTCGCGGATGGTTTTTGACCCTACTCATTAGTGCGGCGATTTGCTTTTCTAAGACCTTACGACCCAGAAATTTCACTGTGGTCTTACATAGTTCACATTTGGTAGAGTTAACCGTGACATTGTATTAGGTGGAACGTTCTGGTGGAATGCAGAGATGCGTAAGGCGCACTGCCTATGGGGAACTAGTTGCCAAAATACCATCCAGATAGGGACAGATAAAGTCCAAGCGGCGTGTCAGTCCATGAATGGGGCGCCGAAAAGTTTGGGTTGCGTTGCTCAAACCAAGTGTTGTTCGAAGAAGTTTGAATGAACCTGAATGGGTGATAATTGTAGTTTAAGGTTTATCTTCTTTGGCCGCCGAGATCTGATGATAAGCGCACACCGATTCCATCTTCCTGAATATGGTTCTTCCATGTAAGCAAGTAGTTAAAACCTGCATGCAAGGGGTCTGGTGCATACAAGGGACACTTGCTTTGTTGAGCCCGCAGTAATCACTGTAGGGTGCCATTCACCTGACATCGTGTAGACCATATGCAACGGTGAGGCCCGTGGACTTTCGAGGGGGTGCTCTCCCGGGTTTGAGCATGTGCTTGGATTCTGCCTCAGCGATCTTAGGTTTGTCAGGAAACAGCTGGCGTGGTCGTCGTCAGACGGGAGTCCCTCGATGCGGACTTGATACTTAACACTAGAGGTTACCGTTGGAATGTGGCTTGTGGTGCGAACCAGCTGTAGGAACTCAATGAGGGGTTCTACAACTCGCTCAGGGGCGGCGAGCTAAGTGTATAAGAGGGTTATAGCCATAACAGTGGCATGTGCAGGCTGCGCCTAGCCTAGTGCTGAAATCCGCTGACAGACGGCGTTTCGTACTGCAGAGTCAAAGTGCTGGGGAAAAAAGATGCCGATTATGGCGGAAGATACCGCGGCACTTGTAGACACGTGGTGGGATACCCCTCGAGGGCTCAGATTAAAAGCTATGGTTCGCTGTCCACAAGCGGTTATGAGCGGGTCATTTGCAGCACGGGGCTATGGACTGCGTGGGTTTGGCTGATCACCTTTCATAGACGGAAACAGGCTAACTTATTTCCATGTACCAACCAGGAGTGGGTTTCCGGTTTCTACTTCCTTCACTGAACTGGTACAACAGTGTGCGGTGCCAACCACGATGCCCGCCATTCCTTGTCGGCGCTGGGGTTTCTCTATTTAATCGACTGATGATTGAATGGTTTGATACACGCTGTATATACGGCGCCAATACGTTTCAGATGTCAACAGTAGCCGTCTTTCTGCTGCGACTTTGTGTGCCTAAGGTATGTCCACGGCGTGCAGAAGGACTCATAGGAGTTCTAATATCGTGGCGCAAAGCTGCTACTTCTACTCACATTTCTTCCGTGTTCGATTTTGACTTAGATCAGCCGCCTTCATTTTGTGGCTTAGTACTGGCCGGAGTTGGTATTTGTGATTAGGCGCTTACCCGGTTACTAAATGGCTGAAAACGTTTTACTATCAAGTAAGCTATCCTGGTTGCCTTCATCAAAGGTTGTGATCTTGCAATAGACGAAACAGCCTGCGCTGGCTCCGGTAAACCCTGTATACACAGTTCGCGGGGGGAAGGACTCCTCCATGTGCGACATCCTTAACAGTTGCTGCATTTCTCGTAGTAAAGTCGTGTGGCGTTTGTCATCCAGCTTTGGTTAACTAAATGGCTGCCGCAGGCGCATCTTTTTCGATGTGGGTGACTCAGTTAATTACCGCTTATTCGAAAGCTGCGTAGTCGTCTTTTGTAGGTTGACTCACTAACACGCCCCTGATTTTCGTCATGATGTCTTTTAGCAAGGGAGACTAAATGGTTGAACTTGGCCCGGTGAGAGGAAACCCGGTTATTGCAAAATTCCGTCTCGGGGTGTATGAATCACCGAACAAAGTCCGTTTAAAGGAAAGGCGGGACTACTTTCAGTGAGGCTACCATGCGGTACTCGGAAGTTTTAGAAAGTAACAACAGTTCTGAAAATAGGAACAATACGAAAACCATGAGCCGAAGGCCCAGTAAGCCATGCACACGACTTAAACTAACATAAGCTGAGAAGGCACCGATAACACAGCAGCACTCCCCGTCACACACTCGAATTCAATTCGTGCGCGCTCGCTGGATTCGGTTGCGCGTTACACCACACGAGGTGATTGCTGGCCTGATGCTCAAGGTCGTGCCAAAAAACGGTGGTTGGAGAATGGAGAGGGTGTACTAGCGAAGAATTTGACCATTATTCCATTTAGATAGTCCCGAAAATAAAGTTCAGAAAATATTTCCATGATGTGGGAAAGGTGGGGACGCGTATGCTTTCGCGAGGAGCGCATGGACCTCTCGACCGGACGTCATTCCTCGCTCAAATTCATAAGAATTTTGAGGAGCTCGCGATACGCACAACCATTGTGGAATTTTAAGAGTCCGGCGGGGTGGGATGTTTTCTCGCAGGGGGTGTATCAGTGAAACCAAGAATGGAGAGAGGGATTGTGCGATAAAGGGGATAGCGTGAAACTAACTATGTGAGCTATGACGAACAATGGAACATGTGATATTCTGACATAACCTCCTATGTGACGTTAATAGCATTGTGTTGATTGATGAAATATATACCGCATGCGAACAGCTGTTATTGAATAACGCGAAAGGAGATCGACTATCAGCTATTCCAAGTATACGATTGTTGCCGAATTTCGAATGTTTGACAATACCGAGAGGTTGCTGGGTGGTCTGTTAGGAGTTGAAAAAAGAAGAGTTGCGACTCAAGGTTATTATGCAGTCGTGAGACGAAAAGGTTGAGATTTCTTGAACGATATTAGCATTCACATCTTTTGCATGGTGTTTCACAACTCAGACACACAGGCTATCAACAAGTATGGGGTAGGGTGTACCAGGATGATTGGGTTTTTACTAACGGGCATGTATGTTGACACCAATACGTATTGACTCTAGACATGGTTTCTTGTTCGCTGTCAAGTCTAAAGGTAAAAAAATCTATCCTGAAATCGTTAGTTCTGATCGGTTCGAGGGGTGCGTGACTTTACATCACGCAAAACAGTGGGTTTTCGTCAGATGTTATTAGGGCCGTTTCAAAGATAACGTACTCAAACAAGTAGAACTTGAAAATGGACATGACGTTCGTCATTGTTAGGAAAGTTTCCAAATTTCGTTCGAATTGCTGTATATTCTTACTGGACCTAATTGCATACGGGAGTGTGTTCCAAATGTAGGAATATTTTACTAGGGAAAAATTTGAACGCAGTTTTTTCCGGGATTTAAGAGCTGCCAAGATGAAGTCCTTGTTTCGGAGGTTATACTTTGGCCTGTGTTGTGAGCTAGTCACGGAGCTGACGGTGAACTTATTGTCATAGACCAAATTATGCATGAGTGAAAGGTTAAGCCTGAGTCGCCGTAACCAGAGAGGTTCGAGCGCAAGCGTCTGGCAGCGTTTTTTGTAGCGCAGAGAAAATGGATAACTCAACGTGCTTTTCGTGAATGCACGTTGGAGATTTTCTAGAGTCAGCTTATCAGACTTGCACAGGTGGCTATATATGGACGTACAGCACTCAAACTGGGGTCGTATGCATAGTTTATAAAGGTGCAACCGTGCAACATGTAGTTAGATTGCCAAAAATTGACCAATTCGCAAAACTCAAGATGAGAATATGATACATAACGACTTCACTGAGAACGGCGACGTTTTACCGCACATTCATCTCCATTTCTGGCTTATCAATTAGTGGAACCACTTCACACAAATATTTCGGGATGAGTACTAACTAACGACAATGAGAAACAAAGACTGCGTGCATTGACTTCCGTGCATTGTTCTGGACGCTGAAAAACAGAGTGTGCAGAGGAGTATCTCGGGCTAGCTGAACGCAAAGCGAGTTGTAGCTGTATCTATGAGGCTGATATTATAAAATGAACAACTTGAAAGAAACGAAATTGGGCGAACATCAAAATCATCAGAAAAATTCAGTTGAGTCCGTCTACCAAAAATACCACTTATTATAGTCGCCACAACATTCTATATCCTAACATTGGCTGTTTTTGTTTTTTACATTTTTTCAGTTTGCTTACCGTTCCACAGAGCCAATGGACATGAAGGCTGAGTCACACAACCTCCAAGTCTTCTCAGACTCACTAGCCCTACTTCTGCAAAGTGCGTGCGATCGCTACACGTGACGAAGGCACGTGATACCGTGGCCCAGACTGGAGGTAAGTGTACTTCCTCTAAACAATGCATCTCAAGTCCACTACACTCAAAACTGCAACGTTGTGAGG
The DNA here is from genome assembly GCA_008508345.1 of Paragonimus westermani. Lineage (NCBI taxonomy): Eukaryota > Metazoa > Platyhelminthes > Trematoda > Plagiorchiida > Troglotrematidae > Paragonimus > Paragonimus westermani. Next base: position 31,238 of record QNGE01005773.1, read on the forward strand.
CCAAGANAGTGGTGTGAGTAGTATGGTGCGATCGTATCTCCTCACTACAGTAGGAATTTGAGAGGATACAAACCAAGAATCACAATTTCAGTCTTGTACCTGACACTTTGGTGGTAACGTGCACCAAATTAACGTTCCCCGAGGTTTACTCAACGAACACCAGAAGTGGAATGAGAATACGAATAACTGACGGAGACCAACGTATATTACAAAGAAATCACAATAGGTCTCAACCCGTGCTCAACGACACCGATAAGCTGATGTAGTTAGTGAGGCTAAAGATCCGACCGTCGAGCACGCGAGCAAGCGGGAAAAATGAAAGGCACCATTGGCGCGCGTAGGCCGTAAAAATTGTGAACGAAAAACGGGGTCGTATGCAGCAAGCAGACGGAGACATTGATAGTTACGAACCTAAGTACAGTGTGAACTATTATTTTGGGGATAATTTCACACATAGCACAGAAAGTGGGCAGGGTTATCTCCTGGTCGTACAACACTTCCTAATCTTGTGAGTAGCTTGTTAGCCACGAGCTGGACACGCCCAACAGCTGATATAAATTTCTTCAGGACGGTGTACACGACCTGATTAACATAATCAAGGAGCGGCCCTTTGTATACCCCGCTAACCGTTGGAAACGCTTCCTTGTCTATGCCAGGAAAAGTGCACTCATTCATCCTAGACACGGCCAATCTCTTGCAACTATCTCATGGCCATCATCATTATCCTCCTCCTCCGCCTCAACATCATTATCATCATCAACGGACAACAGTACATTAGTAGTTCACACTAGTGTTTGACTGTCACACAACCATGAAGAAAAAGCAAATTCTATATAGGGAGAAAGAAGAAAAAAGAAGGGGGACGGGAATGGACCTAACTACTGAAAATAGTTACGTCTATATTCAAAAATTCAACATCAAGGTGCCTATACCTTGCAGAAAAAACTCCCGAGCTGCAAGTGAGAGTAANAAATTATGCATGAGTGAAAGGTTAAGCTTGAGTCGCCGTAACAGTATACCAACGACAGCACTCACTTTTTACGGTTAAATTTCAGCTCTACCGTTCAGTAATTTGTTTTGTATCGTTTGTAAATATCTGCAATGATCGCACATAACCCAACGTGCTTCTCACATATGCGCTGAGGAGTATACATTATTTATTTAACTGCCGAATGGATATATATTTTTCTGAACTTTTTGTTGTCGCTGGCTTTACATTAAGCATAAGTGGGACATTCATATGCGAAGCGACGTTGTCTACTTCGGTAGTCGCATGAACAACAGATTAAAAAATGTCAGAGCAAGTTAAAGAAGAGGTCGCGTGCGAGAAACTTTCTAGTCAGTGTCGCAAAAAATATGGATCCACGGCGAATGGCTAATGTAGGTGACTGGAATGCAAAGGACATATGGATACGATCAACGTGAGGTTGTTAATCTTGATTTGTAAGTCAAGAAGGTTCTTCACCGAATCACAGTGTAAATGCAGCATTTTGTCCAAAATCGCCAGAACAGACGAATCCAACGGCTCCATTTTGAAACCGTGGCTGAGTGAAAGAAAAGCGGCTTTACGGTCATCACGTGAAACATTGCCGGTTCGTATGTAAAATACTGGGGACACCTTCGTCGTGGTTAGCATGTAGGGCACTTGTGGGTGCCACTTTTACTGTTCAGCGTGGCTCATGTGCATCCAGATTCTGCCAGCGTTCTGGAAACACATCCACTTTTACATTAACGATTTCTGTATTGTTTACCTCCGTTCACAAAGGTTTCCCTGTTCATGCTCGGCGGCTGGTTGAGTACAACTTGCCCATTCGACGTTTTGTGGGCCCACTGCCTCAGCTTCCCACTACAGCCAACACCAAACGTCACTACAAACCCCTCCACCGTTTACTTATCAGATTACATGACTGCAGCGGTATCACGATGGCGACCTCTTAACAGCAACTGCCTTCGCAAGCAAAACAATGAGAAGTGCAAGGATGGGTTTATCTTTGTACGACTTCCCCAGTGCTGTATCTACATGCGATTACGGGTTTTTAGTCGTGGGATACTGTTTAGCTTCACTCGTAAGGTAGGACAAATGGATAGAGCAGTTAGGTGTTTAAGCGTGGGATAGAGTTTGGAAGCCCACCTCATGCTCGTGAGGAATGATTCACAACTGTGACAGCAATATAAAATGTGTGAACAGACCAACTGATTGCGAGTGTTTTTGCGACAACAACGGAAAACCCATAAATTCTAATCGCTTTCTGATACCAGTCCGTATGTGAACAGATTACCGATGATCAAATGAGCGTGTGATTTAATAGATGCGTGTCATGTTCCCCTTGATTAGTCCGACGTAGCATATCGTCGCACATCCAGTAGTAACCGAGATATTCGACTCTCAATTGGATTCAGTCGAGTGTCATAAAATTCAAAAAATTCGCTGCGAATACGGAGAACACAATGATCACACAGAAAAGCGAGAGCGAGAAGCCACCTGAGGACTGAATCTTCCCCAAATGCGTCAACTCTTTGATTTTACGATAAATGTTTCGGCGTAAAACCTTGTTTTTCGGATATGACCGATATTTCCGTACCGCTGCACTAAGGCGCGATTTTGTTCGGACGTAGCGTGAAAATAAGACGTTTTCGTTAGTGAAAGCCTCGGGAAAGGAAACCGATAAGCGTTTGCAATGAACTCGTGCCTACGGAAATGCTTCCGCTTGGACGTCGTTTGAGTGTCTCTCAAGTGGTCAGTTAAGACACTCAAAATCCACTCTTAAGACGGTCAAAAGGCATTAAAAAGACAGTCGTGCCACCTGGATACATACAACCGGCTTTCTACTTCCAGAAAGGGCCATACACAACATATTTGCGTGCATACGGCATATATAGAGTCACAACTAAAAACAAAATTTGATCAGGAACCACACGGTTTCAGACTTGGTCTAACCCATATTTGAATACTTTGACCGCAGGAACGAATGGGAAGCTTGCTCCACGCGTTCGCCAATCTGTGAGAGAAGACTGAAGCATGGACTTCGTTGGTCATGGATCGCCATGTAGTCCCCTCCCAGTTGCGGCACCTTCACCGGCTTAGAAAAAATCAGTAGCCGGTACATCAGTAACAGACGCATAATGAGATCATAAGAGATCCTATCAAACCTTCTTGGAGCCTTCTTAGTTAAAGGGAGAATAGGTCAAGAGTTTTCAGCCCACTAGTCTAGTCTAAGGGATTCATGTCTCGTATCAGTCCAATAGCTGCCATGTGCACGCGTTCAAGGCATTGCCTACGCTTCAGTAGGCGAGGTCTAGAGGCCGGAACACAGTACTTCTGATGGAGTCTAACATACATTTCATACAGCGAAATCAGCACCTTCGGTTTTTGTGTGAGGTGGTTTTCATGAGCACTACACCGCGGGTTCAAAGTTGCTCTGGGTCAGAACTCCCAGAACTCTGACTTCAGCAACCTGCGTTAGCCCGCTTGGACCAGTAGAGGTGGAAAGCTGTCTCCGAGTAAAACCGCAACCGTCTTTGGTCAGATGCAGGCATTTCAGTGGAGCGAGCTGTAAATCTTATTTTGCTGGTCAGTCGGATACCTTCACCGAGTTAGATTGGATAATATCCATGTTTTGATTTCCGATCAATTTTAAACCACTAGAAAACATACGATGCGGAGATGTTGGGAATATGTTCATGTCATTTACTTGAACTAGAAAGAATAGAGATCCCAGAATTGACTTCTGTGACACTCCGCTGAGTACAGGGTGCACTTTGCAGTTGGATTTACCGAGGTTGATTCGGAACACGCTATCAGAGAGCAAATTCTCCATCCATCGAATGATAACCGGCGCTTCCACTTAACACTCTAGTTTCAACTACAGCAGTAGGCGACCGACCGAATGAGATGCCTTACTGGAATTCAGATGACATACTTCCACGGCTTTTCTTCTGTGCAAACTTCGCGTTACTTCATTCATAAAACGTAATAGGTTTGAGAGACAGGACCTTCTTATGAACTGATGATGATTCGCATCCCAAACTTTTTTCTATTTGGGTGCTGGACAATTTTGCTTATACTGGCTTTTTGGCACATTTTAAGTAGAATACAAATCAGACACACTGATCGATAATTACCCTTTGCCTCTTTGTTTCCACACTTGTACAGAGTTTACATTTGTCTCACACCAATCCTGGACTGCTTCATCTCTGATAGGTTGGTTACTGGAATGGATAACACACTGGATAGCTGTAGCGTAATAGCTGCCTGAATGTCATCCAGCCCCAGAGCTTCATGCGCATCCAGATGCCGCGGTGTTTATTCTATCCCACTACACGCGGTGAATTCAGGGTAGAATTTTGCCGACTGTCCTTTCGGTGGACACCTGCAAAGTCCAACACCGAAGGTTCTGCTCTATCATGAACACTCGTAAGTAGGTTGCTGTCACAGAGCTTGAGGCTACCTATGCCCATCCGCATCTCTGGCCTAGCTTGGACATACGAGTAATACTGCTTCGACTTTTGAACCCCCAAGCTAGTGCTAATATTCTGGCGACTCCGGCATTATTCTGCAGTTTGACGCTGTGGTCCCTTTCACGAAGGCAGAGTAAAAACCATAAAAGGTTGGTTGATTTTTGAAAGGTGGCCGGACCCTCTTTTATATTATATGCCTTACATGTCTTGGCTGCCCACCAATAGGGTTGTCCTGTAAAAAATAGCTAGTCAGATTAGCGTGATTTCTGTAAGGAGGTGCGCATTTCGTTTTTCCAACCCGAGGCTTCCTCTACCATGTCTGGGGTTGGCCACGGCCCAGGGACTTTGATTCTAAAATCAATCTGTCGACTTCAACTTCCCTAAAGTTGCGTGTTAACTTGGCAAGTGTCGACTGCCATCCGATGCCAAATTCAAAAGCAATAGCTAAATGACCACTTACAAAGAATAACGCTGATATTAAATGAAGTGACGTTTTTCTCGTGTCTGCTCACTATCAAGTCAAGCAGTGAGGAAACCTGCCCTCATCTGGAACGCAAATTACATCCTACGTTTTCGATCAACATGTCGTGGAGGGCCTCTGGTCGATCTGCCCCCAAACTTCCGGTAGAAGCGGATTCTTACCCCAATCGTTAGCAGCAGCGGTGGACACTCCTAAAATTAGCATCGAATGTGATTTAGCAGTCGTGCTCCTCAAAAGAGATAAAAGTGGCGCATCCGAAAGATTGTGGCGTTGGGCTACCCTAACTCGATCCAGTGGCAGATATCGTGCGGGAAGGAGCAGACGAGACATCTGAACCACTTCATTTGGGCTCATGCGCTAACCCTGTTTTCAATTCGGGAAGTTAAACAATTGCCAACCTGTGAGCTACATTAATGTCGTAGATACCATGAAGTCCTGTGCCCAAAATAATGTAGGCCATTCGTCCCTGTTAGAGGAGCCCATTCATTCCGTCCAAAACCGCCTCCTTCCTCGAGAAGACGATCATATCCAATCATAATGAGCGGAAATGTCGTGAACATTCGTGAGGAGACCTCCACTAGGTTTTACCCGTCTGATCTTTATTCCGCTAGGCTCACTGGTGGCTTAGTAACCTTAACTACGTTTCTTGATGTCTGTCCTTCGGTTTTCTGATTCAAAAATGTTGGTAGGTCACTATGCACCCTGTAACTATCCTGCAGATTTTCTCATTGTCGCACGCGTTTCGGGGCCGAACAAAGTTGTTTTTTCACCCGTCGTTTGGTTTCTCTTGGACGCAATTAATGGAGACCACCGCGTATTTTTGGAACCAAGATTGCCGTGTTAATTACATCAAAGAGCAGAACCCGATATCCTACAAATCGTCTTATTGTGTCGTGGACGAACCAGCGTACTGAGTCAACGGTCACAACAGTTCCGTTCGCATGACTCGTCTCTATCACGCCTTATAATTATGTTAGTAGCCCAAGCGCTATATAATCATCTCACTTCACACACTATTCTCATGAACGCTGATGAAAGCTATCCATGAAGTTGTACTTTTATATATGTGAATAAACTACCGCTAACAGGCCTGGGTTAACGAAGTCGAAAACATGGGATACATCTAGCAAGGATAGACTGCAACCGATACAACACAACCTGACTTACCACGCATGGAATAAACTGGACTGCAAACGCACATTCGCTGGAAGCACGGATTAAAAAATCTTGGAAAGAATGGCAACAGCCTGGAACGCGTGCAAGTAGAAGGCTTTGAATATTATAATGTGCTCAGGAAATTTTTGAGCGCATTTCACTGTGAGAATGTGTGTGGTATCTAACAGTTATTTTTCTTACCCGATTCGCTTACTGCGAGGCCGACTGTTGGCCAGATGTTAGGTGATAAGTCGCAGTCGACCGTATGATTGTTGGACAGGAACTATAATAAGAGGCGGATTCCATCTCTTTTGTTGATGACGGAGTGCACTTTTGTGATGCTGTGTTAGGGAGTCCAAGATAAGCGAAGGGACTATGTGTGTTTGCTTAAGACTCGTTCGTGATTAGGAAAAGAACCACTGTGGTCGCCATATCATTATTGATGGCATTAAAAATGACTCACGTTAGTTTCTGCTATTTCCGGGCCAATACGAAATGTTTGCAACCACCATCTTTTGTGCGCCGACTGTGGTTTCTCCTCAAACTATCGGTAAGCCTGAGCTCGTAGCACGTCCGGAATTGACCTATGAGAATACAACTTGTTCGAAGCGTTGCATAGTGCACCGGATTCTTCTCTGCCAGTGCCACCTAGCTAGAACCGAATGTGACGAACAACGGGGTTTAGCCGTGTTTATCTTGGCCTCACAACGTTGCAGTTTTGAGTGTAGTGGACTTGAGATGCATTGTTTAGAGGAAGTACACTTACCTCCAGTCTGGGCCACGGTATCACGTGCCTTCGTCACGTGTAGCGATCGCACGCACTTTGCAGAAGTAGGGCTAGTGAGTCTGAGAAGACTTGGAGGTTGTGTGACTCAGCCTTCATGTCCATTGGCTCTGTGGAACGGTAAGCAAACTGAAAAAATGTAAAAAACAAAAACAGCCAATGTTAGGATATAGAATGTTGTGGCGACTATAATAAGTGGTATTTTTGGTAGACGGACTCAACTGAATTTTTCTGATGATTTTGATGTTCGCCCAATTTCGTTTCTTTCAAGTTGTTCATTTTATAATATCAGCCTCATAGATACAGCTACAACTCGCTTTGCGTTCAGCTAGCCCGAGATACTCCTCTGCACACTCTGTTTTTCAGCGTCCAGAACAATGCACGGAAGTCAATGCACGCAGTCTTTGTTTCTCATTGTCGTTAGTTAGTACTCATCCCGAAATATTTGTGTGAAGTGGTTCCACTAATTGATAAGCCAGAAATGGAGATGAATGTGCGGTAAAACGTCGCCGTTCTCAGTGAAGTCGTTATGTATCATATTCTCATCTTGAGTTTTGCGAATTGGTCAATTTTTGGCAATCTAACTACATGTTGCACGGTTGCACCTTTATAAACTATGCATACGACCCCAGTTTGAGTGCTGTACGTCCATATATAGCCACCTGTGCAAGTCTGATAAGCTGACTCTAGAAAATCTCCAACGTGCATTCACGAAAAGCACGTTGAGTTATCCATTTTCTCTGCGCTACAAAAAACGCTGCCAGACGCTTGCGCTCGAACCTCTCTGGTTACGGCGACTCAGGCTTAACCTTTCACTCATGCATAATTTGGTCTATGACAATAAGTTCACCGTCAGCTCCGTGACTAGCTCACAACACAGGCCAAAGTATAACCTCCGAAACAAGGACTTCATCTTGGCAGCTCTTAAATCCCGGAAAA
>QNGE01005774.1:0-20457 GCA_008508345.1 Paragonimus westermani
CAATTCACCACAATATGACCATCAGTTTACTTCTAACTTAGTATTAATGAGCTAACCGTAGCTCTCTAGAAATTTGTAACGGCCAATTGATCAAACTATTCCACTGACCAAAATGCTCCAAGTCAGACAGATGAGTAAATAACTTAAAATTTGGTATGAAAACAGTACATGATAATTTAACCAGTGCAGAGTCGATAGGGCTGCGTGATCAGTTTCTGTGTTAATTGAACTTTCAATAGAGTGGAATTTTATAAGAACACAGATATTTTTAGCTTTCTTCGAAGGCCACAAAAATGCAGCGTTCAAACCACAGCCAACACTAGAAGACTCCGGACTCCTACTAGATTCGAGCTAGTGGCAGAAACAACATGCTCAATTAGATGGGTAACTATGTCCAAATGTGAAATTTTCAACCTTCTGGTGTGGTTTCGTAGCTCAACTGATGAAAAATCGCTACAGCTGTGCATTTTGTTTCTGTCACTGGTTCGAATCTAACAGAAGTCCGGATTTGCCGCATTCGGGTCTCTTCTAAGTTATCAAATGTGCCCGTCTATATACTAGCATAACCAGTTTGTTGTCAACCCCAATCCTCAGCACACCCACAACATAGAACACGGCTGTACTTTGATCTAAGTTGTCTTACTGGGATTCGACACCTACAAATGAATGAACACTTACGTGAGCATTTCATAGCCCGTGTTACCTTGTTAGACCGACGCGAATTTAATCAACATTCTTAAATACGAGTTGCCCATCATCCACACTGATTTATGACTTGTAAGTTCTGAAGATGGCGTTAATGGATTCACCCTAGCACAGTGGATCAGTCCGTAAGAAACGTTTGAAGACAAAGGCAATGTCTAGCTGTGAGTGTCTTTTGAAGTATGAACTGTAGTATTATCTGTACGCTAGATATATCTGTGAAAAATGGGTCGAAAGTTGACTTGTTACAGCTCATCCATCTTGAACAAGCCACGAAGTGTGACGAACCCGTTTAAGTTTGATGTGTAAGCGAGAATGGAGGGCACGAGTGAGTTATCATACGTGAACATTCAGTTGTGAACATTCACTTGTGAGTAATGTTCAAATTGCCCGATCAACTCAGGAGGAGACATAGCAAATGTTCCTTCAACTCCATTTAGTTTAGATATTAAGGTCTGTGAACAACGACCTATTCTGCAAGTATGCGTACGTCAAAACGTCCTTTCTTCAAATACTATCTATTAGCAACCACTTAAACCATTCGGTGTGTGATTCTGTACACTCTTGTGACATCACTCCTCATGCTGTAATAGTAGTGCCCTTTCCACTGTTGAACTATATAGCAACCCTATTTCACAAACGTTTGAAGGTCCGATCCCACACGATTTTGTCGTACCTACATCACACCACCGACCACTTAAAACCCTGGATGAACATTTTGCTTCCTCTACTCGTAATCGTCCAAATTGGTTCCTTTGTGTTTTATTAACAATTGTCTAAAAAACACGCATTTCAATATTTTTTTTCACTGTTTTGACATGTTGCTAAAAAACTGACTATCAAGTTCTGCTGGGTGGAACGAAACTGAAGGGAACATGACAGCACAAAACCGTTCACCTCAGGCCGCTTTTCGATGCGACTGTATGTTCGGCTTAGTACATATTCCAAACTGGGGGTGAGTTGTATGAAACGTTGACTGGAACGTAGGACTGACATCTCAGCAAGTGCTTTCGAGAGTACTCATCAACAGTGCATATGACGTGCCCAAATCAAGTTGTGCGTAGTATCTAACGTACCAGCGTAATTCTTCCTTAATCAAGTGAACTGTGTTTATCTGACTGTCTCCGTGCAAACGTGCAACCAGAAACAGCAAAATTTACTTCCTGTTTTCACATGACATGGAGGCTAGAAACCACAGCTCCAAACAGTAGGTTTGGGCATGCTGACGAAAACGTCGCCCATGACAAGTTCTGGGCCCTTCGCTGAGTGATAACTGTAGTGCGATTAGCACTTTGAACAGTAGATTGTGCAAACTCCCCATCCTCCCTAGTTCCATCACTTTTGCTTCATTTGTCTGTACTTGTATGCGCTTTTTCAGTGAACTCCAATAGCACGGTCCTCATTAAAGAATTAGTGACCAAGATGACAGCAACTTCGGTCGCAGCAACGCGCTGATCTACTTTTCCCTCAGGTCCCTCTTGGATGAAAGGCCAGTCTTCAGTACGACTACCAGATTACTGATCACGAAAACACTGGTGGAGTTTACATCCATTGGAGGTTGCGCTCACCCAAGGAAACTCGTCAGTAGCACTCACCGAGTGTTTGAATGTAGCGTGTGAGTATGTATGCGATGGTTGGTTGCTGTAGTGACCTATACATTCCTTTAATAGTCATAGAAAGATGTGGGTTCAGGCTTGTTTTCAATTTAGAGATCCATTTTTAAGCTACGCGTAATTCAACGACCAGATGGGGATCGTTACAGTCGGTTGCTGAACGGAACGTCCAGAAACTCCAATACACTAAATGTTTTTCTTGTGTGGAAATCCTTATTATCGGATTTTCACTGGAGAGGTCAGCAGTGTGACTGTTAAACGCTGAAATACTGAGCCTAAATTTTAGATGTACCTAAGGGGATAATGTCAAAGCAATATATAACCTGATTACTGAATAGTACATTTTTGAAAATAATTCCGTAATTTTTAATCGCCATGAACTTACGGACTATCACAGATGGATTGATTCACGACCTATGCAACATCTTGTATAATGAACGTGTTGAAGAGCTAACTGCCACCGCATTCAGAACAATGTGCAGAACACACTACCACGAACAAGAGTTGTATGCACCAACTGTCGTGATCATTGCTCATATGATGAACATTTGATTAAATAATTATTCCAGTTTCAGACATCTGACCATGATTTCACATTTCCAAAACGACTGATGACTTTGTCCTCACCTCATGCTAACCAAATGCGTAATTATCAGTTCATGCATACTGCATACATTCTACTCACATATGTTTTGAGTCATCTATCTCACTATGCATGAATCGGCAGTAGGTTGATACCGCCTACTTGGAGCGTAGGTTATTCAATGTATATATATATATATATATATATATATATATATATATATCGTAGGTTTCTCACTTTTACAATGGAGCAGTTTATGGTAGTATAACTGAACACTTTCCCTACCCATGATGAGGTGGTCAATCATCGCCCTCTTCAGCTTTCTTGATGAATTTGTTTTTTGGACTCTCCTCAACTTGATATTATCAGGTTATTTCCGTTTCTTATCTCACACAAAATAAAATGAAAGTTACTCGTTACATTTGAAATATGTGCTGCTGGTGTCATGTCTTCTGTCGCTTCTTGACTAGCACACAACAGGTTGTTTGCCATCCTAGCCAGGATGTTGTAAAGGGAATGAAGATCATTGATTTTTGTTTCAGAGGGATAGGGAGCTTAATAGTAATTTGTCATTTGTCTAGTTATCCTGGTTATCCTGGGTTACAGGGGTCCCACTTCAGGTTTGTAAAGGTGTACGTAGATTTGCTTGGCAATGCTCATTGGCGCTAATACGCAACCTGATATGAATAGAACAGAACGAGGCATGTGCTGAAACCACTAATTCAGTTTTCCGGAAGGTTGAATGTGCAAAAAGACAGCAGAAAACGACCATGTTTTTTGGACTCAGAACGGTTTGTCAACGAAACAAACCGACTGTGATGGAAAATGGAGCTGACACATTTCATTATTGCAAAGCGGTGCATGCGGACCAGGTATACTTTCTATCATTATATAAACTGAGTCTGGAAATTAGCCACTCGTCCTGGTAAGTGTCTTGTGCGGGCAGCGCAAACCGAAACACAAATATTACAGAACAGACCTCTAGTCTATAAAATAACCAACAGAAACTCAATAAACTGAGATTTACTTTGTGCCACGAAGACTGACTTTTGCTTTCGTTCCGGAAGGTAGCGATTTTCATCATGGTGTCAGATGAGAAGAAAACTGAAGATGACAGAAGGAACACCACGATGAACCCATTGACAATTGTTCCACCCGAACCGCTGGATGTGAACAGAACGAACAGACTTGCGGACAAATGGTTTTTATCGAAAGAGAAATACGAAGACTTTTGCTTGTTGGTCAATCTTACAGAGACCAGTAAAGAATATCAACTGGCTATGTTTCGACATGCAATCGGAGATGGGGGACGACAAAGTCTGGGAAATCTGACCTTCAAGGACGGAGGGGACAACAAGGAACCGAACGTGATCATTCGAAAAGTGGATGAATATTGTTTGGGACAAAAAACGAAACGTTTGAACGCTTTCAGTTTCTTGACAGGAATCGACAGGCCGGAGAAACGATAAGTCAGTATGTTACCGTTTTGAAGAAACTGGCGAAATCGTGCAATTTCTGCAAGTGCATAGGAGACATTCTCATCCGGGACAGAATGGTCATCGGTATTCAGAATTCCGTCATGACGAAGAGACTGTTAAACATCCCAAAGTTGACGCTAGCTCAGTGCATCGACATCTGCACTAGTGAAGAGGCAACGGAACAAAGGATGACATCTTTGAACGCAGACCACGGCCTGGTATTAAACGCTATGGACAGGGACAAAGAACGATTCTTGATTATTTCGTGCCAGTTCTGCGGTGGAAGACAACTTCATCAGAAAGTGTCCAGCTTTTGGAAAGACGTGCATGAAGTGCCGGAAAAGAACACATTTCGCCAGACAATGTAGATCGCCTACGGTCAGTCGGGTCGACGAAGATGATAGCGAATTGATAAACCGGCTCAACGGATCAAGAGGACAGAAAGGAATCTACACAGAATTGCTGATAGAAGATACAAGACGGAAATGCCAGCTGGACTCCGATGCATCAGTCAATGTCATATCATCAGGCTGCGTCAAGGAGGCCAACATACGCGAATCAAATGCACAGCTGAAAATGTGGAATGGTGCAACGACAAAGGTTAGCGAAGTTGCAACACTGCTGGTCACGAATCCGAAGAATGGGAAGATTTATATGCTTGAATTTTGTGATCGATAAGGAGTCAACGCCCATTTTAGGTGTTGATGTCATCCAGTTGATAGGTTTCATAACCGTTAAGCTTGATGAATTTCTGTACAAATTAGCCGATTTAGATGTTCTTGACCAGTATTCGTGTGTTTTTGATCCGTCTCTCGGTCACATGCCAGGCCCTGTTAGTTTATCGGTGGTTAGCGATGCCGTGCCTGTTGCGTTACCGGTTCGAGGGATTCCGTTGGTCATAGGAGTGGAATTAGACCGACTAGTTCGAATCAACGTGATTGCTCCGGTGGAGGAGTCGACCGATTGGGTCAGTCAGATCGCTGAAACGTTAAAAAAGTCAGGTGACATCCGTATGTGTATCGATCCCAGGCCATTGAATAAGGTACTTCGAAGATAATATTACTGTCTATCAACCATCGATGACGTTTTACCAGAATTGAGTCAGGCCTAATTCTTCACAAAGGTAGACCTATCCTCAACTTTTCGGCAATTGGAACTGGACGAGCAGTCCAGTTACTTTACCACATTTGGAACCCCCTTTGGACGTTTTCGTTGGTTGCGTCTGCCTTTCAGACTGAAGATTTCCAGCGAAATTTTTCAAAAGCGTTTAATCCAGGCACTTGACAAATTGAAAGGAGTCACGTGTGTTGCAGATGACGTGCTAATTTTTGGAAAAACTTTGGAGGATCGTGACAGAAACATGGAGGAATTTCTGAAGCGCTGTATCGATCGAGGAATTCACCTGTCGTGCAACAAAGTGGCTTTACAAGAAAAAGAGGTCACTTTTCACGGACATTTGCTAACATCAAGTGGACTCAAGGTAGACCCTGAGAAGATAAACGCTATAGTCACACTGCCAGCTCCTGAAAATGTGAAAGCACAATCCCGACTGAATGGTATGGTCAATTATCTGAGTCGGTTCCTTCCAAACCTATCCGACATGATGCGTCCGATCCGCATGTTGGCCCATAAAGGAGTGCCATGGAAATGGGAGGAGGAACAGCGGGCAGCATTCGATAAAATCAAACGAGTTATTACCGAGGCCCCTATATTGAACTATTACGATCCAGCATTATCTCTGGTCATTCAGTGTGATAGCAGTGAAACTGGTCTGGGGGCGGTATTATTACAAAATGGAAGACCAGTGGACTACCGAAGCCGGAGTCTTTCGTCTGCTGAGCGAAACTATGCGCAAAATGACTAGGAAATGCTGGCTGTGATATTCGCCCTAGAACGTTTCAGCACTTATACGTTCGGTTGGAAAACAATAGTTCACACCGACCACAAACCACTAGTTTCAATAGTGAAGAAACCGTTATCTGCTGCACCGCGAAGGTTACAGAGAATGTTAATCAGAATGCAAAAATATGACGTCGAACTGACCTATCAGCCGGGGACTCAGATGCACACAGCTGACACTTTGTCCAGAGCTTGCGAAGAAGGTTCCTCCTGTGAAGAGCTTCATTTTGACACTATTGCGGCTATGGATTACACTATGACGGAAACCGCACTAATCACCGACCTAAAAGAAGCAACGGCACAAGACGTCACGTTACAACGTCTGGCTTAAACAATTAGAAACGGGTGGCCACACGACAAGAGAAAGTTGCCCGAGGAATTAGCAGTCTTCTTTAGTGACCGCGATCAATTTATCCAGGAAGACGGCTTAATATTCAAGGGAGAAAGAATCACAATTCCAGAGATATTTCAACGGAAGATGTTGGAGCACGTTCACCTGGCACATACGGGAGTGAATAGCTGTATCCGGAGGGCAAAGGAGCTCTTCTATTGGCCTCAGATGTCGAGTTCCATAAGGGACTACATACAGAGCTGTAATGCATGTCGGGCTATTGACTCAAAGCAAACCAAGGAAACGATGTTGATGCGTCAAATCCCTCAAAGACCCTGGCAAATATTATCGGCGGACATCTTTGCATTCAACAACAAGCAATACTTGGTGATAATAGACCATTTCAGCGATTTCTACGAGTTAGAATGGCTGAGTTCCACTACTTCCAGCGCGGTCGTTAATAAACTTCGAGCCCAATTTGCGCGCTACGGTATACCTGAGATCTTCTTTTCCGACAACGAACCACAGTTCATCGGCGCGGATTTTAGAACGTTTGCTGAAAAGTGGGGATTCGAGCACCGTACAAGTAGTCCGTACTACAGTCAGTCAAATGGTAAAGCCGAAGCGGCGGTCAAAATGGCAAAGCGACTGCTGCAACTGGCCCAATTATCTGGAAATGATCCATATTTAATGTTATTGGAGAAACGGAATACTCTTAACGAAACTATGTCCCACAGTTTCGCTCAAAGAATGTTGGGGAGAAGAACACGCACGCATTTGCCGATAATAGGAGAACTACTAAAACCCCAATCGCCGAACGTAACTGAAGTGCACGATGATTTGAGGAGACGAATGCTAACCCAAAAGCGATACCACGACAAAGGAGCCCGCGACCTACCGGTTCTGCAGGTAGGCGATAAGGTATGGGTACAGTGCGTTCCAGAAAACCCACGGCGATGGATAGAAGGAGTGGTGGTGAGGTACTGCGGTTATCGGTCATACGAAATAGATTCCGGAGGAGTACTGAAGAGGAGGAATCGGGCGCATCTGAGAACAAGAGTAACACCGGATGAAGACCTCATCCTTAAAGAGAAGAAAGTATTATCACGAACCAGGAGTGGATTATGCTACGAAAAAAGGAAGGATGTAAAGGGATTGGATTGGACGAAAGCATCGATACGAAGTCAACCATTGATTCGCAGAAGTCTACGGCCAATCAGTGTCGAAAACACGAACAGACTTGTGTGTCAGCGCGGGGACCAATCAGCACGGCACGCTGCTCCAGCATCGGATTTTGTTATAACGAGCACCGGAGTAAAACAAGTTGTTTAAGTGCGTCACGCGTTGAAACAAACGAGCTTCAAGCGGAGTCGAGCCGACCAATGAGAAAGCGAGAGCGTCAACACCAATTGTAATTCTTCATTTTACCGATGCGTCTAGTCTATAAAATAACCAATAAAAACTCAATAAACCGAGATTTGCTTTGTGCCACGAAGACTGACTTTTGCTTTCGTTCCGGAAGGTAGCGATTCTCAACATACATGTGCACGTACACTTTGGATTCGATCATCGCAGCACTGTAATCCGGACATGCAAGTCGCCAAAAATACTGTGAACAGGACATCAGTCCCATGCCCTAACCTCCTAAGGAAAGCCGCCCGAAGTTGTTGAAACCTTGAGCGTCATAAATTGTTCGTAACGTTCTGTGCTTCCCAATTCATTTCGTGAGCAGTTAGTGGTGATTTATCACGCAAAGCTAGGTGTGGTTGCCCACGTCTTGATTCGTCCACCTGAATTGATTAACATTTAGGCCCCGTGAATTTGATTGGGAGAATTACTTTGTAATGTACTGTAACAATGGTGAGGGTATAAAATCGTTTGCTCACTCATGTTCACAATTTGCTGTCTTTTCTAGTTGTACTCATGCTGTTGTCCGTCGCGATCACGGTGATCATATTTGCTGTTACTGTCCCAGGCAAGTGGTCAGCAATTCAGAGCCTAATACGTATGCCTATTGACATTTTGACTGACTTTGAATGGAAAACGGTTGGTTTGAAATAAACCAGCATAGTATCTTTCCTATGAGGTCATGTTTCAGCTGTTTTATTCCCCGGGGTTTACACTAGAAACAGGATTATGAGTGACACTGTAGCACTCGTGAAGCATTATATATGTAGACATCCGTTGGCTTTAAGTACAATGGTTGGCTAATCTGAAATCGGGTACCAACAACCATACTTGAACAGTCAGATGGTAGGAATGAGTCAAACATGAGGTGTATCATGTACTTTCACATCTGCCGTACATTTGGTTGCTTCGCTGTTTTATTTGGTTTTAACCCACAGTTGTGTTTTCTATGACGTTTATAACAGTCAGAAACTTGTTTGTTTCAGAGCATAACTATGGTCTAACATTTAGTAGTTCATGTCCGCCTGGGTGGCTGCTATAAATGTGGTATTAACCAACATCTATCGTTTACATTAGATGTACTTAAAATCACACATGGTATTACACTCATGGCGCTTGTACTGACAGGAAAACAGACACACTATTTTTTTTGATGATTGTAAAATGGATGCTGTCAACTATAAACGAACGGCCACAACTACTTTAAGAATAGATTGATTAATTCACTGGTAACACAGGGCTCCGTATAACCACTTTAGTAAGGCAGAAAGAAGACGGAGTTTGAAATGTTAACGTTTCGTTTACAGTCAGAAGCACAAAACCAGTAAAGCATGCATCTGAGCCGAATAGAAACAGTGAGTTGTCAAGCAAGGAATCACATCACGCATTACATAATTCGAACCAAGGCAAACTGATTAGTTGTCTCAGACACTTGTGCGCAAATACCGCCTACCGGAAGTTCAAATCAGCATAATCTCTCTGTACGTTGGAATCATCCACTTCCGACTGTGCAGCATCATTTTGAGTAAGCTGGGTGGTTTAAGGTGGAAACCTGCTGTCAAGAGGTGCTTAACAAACAATAACGAGGAATTTCAAGGCTCGGGGCCGTTGACCTGAAAATACTGGGTCATCGACTGTGTCAATCATTTTGAGATAACTTCAGCCATTTGCTGCAGTGCATGTCCAACTATTTTCTCCATGCAACGGTGACCCTAACTGCTGCACAACCTAGGAAATAGGGTAGTTAGCGAACTACATTGGCAATTTTGCGAAAATGGTCCTTTGGTAGTTTGGTCTGAGTGTGACTTCTCAACCACATGCATACGAATAAGAGACGCGCCGAGACTACGTGAAGATGAAACATTATAATGCACTACCTGGTGTAAAAACAAATCAGCTAATTACGAATTTGTTCAGTGGGTATTCGGTAGTTTGGTCTCCGTCTACTAAATGCCATCTGCCGTTGCCCGGAGGGTTCCTTTACACTAGCAGAAACATCAGACCACGCTCCAGTGAGTTCACAGATGGTACAACACACTGAATTTGCCATTCCTTTCCTTTCACAACGTTTTACCACTGTGAGGCATTTGAATTCTTGCACGACGATATTTCTATTCAAATTTGCAATATGAGTGTTTAAGTTGGATATCATATAACGCATAGCAAACTTTTGATTCAGTCCTGCACGCAGGTAAACTATTAATGGCCAGTTGGATCCAAACACAACTGACTTCTGAGGAATGAATGAACAAGAATTGTGCACTACTTTTGCGAAATATTTGTTTTCCAAGCGATTCATTTATGACGCTTTGCTTCTGACTAAGATGAATGATTTCGATTTATTTTTTACGTGATCAACAATATATAACTAAACCCATCTTTTTTTCCTTGAAAATAGGTAGAACAAAATGCTAACATTCTTAGATACATGCGTTGTTACTAGCGTAGATGTCAGACTGTAACCTTCATTTCATCTAAGGCAACAAGAGGGGATCACTGCCTTTACCTGATCAGTTTTGCTGTAAGTATGTACAGGTGTGGTTTAGTCTAGAACTTATCTCATAGAATCGCACGTATTCACATCTACGACAGGCTGCAAATAGGATCATCGACCCTGTGGAAATCCTTAATGTCAATGAACTCTACTTAGACCACCACTGAGACTTCCAACAAAGCAGATGGCGATGAACCATGTCAGATGGCTCAGGACAATCACACAGGTTGAGGAGTTTTGTTCTTCGGAAAGCCACAGACCTTTTCAGATTGAACAAGTTTATATTGGTATTATGAGCAATTTTCCATAGAGTGCTAGAGTTACACAAAGATAAGGAAGAGGAAAATAACATAAAAGTAAATAATCCCATTCTTTCATGCTACCCCAAATAGCCTAGTGAAAGATAACTGAGAGGTACTCAATCCAGTATCAAAAACACTGGGGAAGTGTAAAAGAACTAATGATAATCCTTTCAAGGATGAGATTTCAAATGCTGTTCGTAGTGTCCTAAACAAAGTGGACATCAGAGTTGTTTTCCAAAACGTGGCGATATTGTGTAAAACCTCGGCGTATTCTTTGGTTGTTGAGAGAACCAAAATTGTGTGTGGAATAAAATTCAACAGGTGTTTAAAGATTTATGTTGAACAGACGACAAGAGAACTCGGAGTCGGAATAAACGAGAACCGAAAAAACATTAGAAGAAAAGCATTAAAATCAAGTGAATTATCAGATCACCTTCAGGGGTTTCGTAATCGCTCATCATGCGCTGCGCACAAGTCATAAAAATGAACTAAACTTCTGAGGTAATTAGATGAGGGCTTGAAATCGTACCGAAGCGTTCATCCTTGAATACAATGGAAGTTACTAAGGCTAGACTAACTGTGACTAGAAATGAGTGATCAGAAACCTCTGACATATGACAGACGGTCTTAGGTCGATCAAGATGAATCGTTTTGATGGCTAGATGGAACGACAGTTTTCACAAATCAACAGTGGTCTCCGTATCCACGTTTCCCAAAAACAGTTGACTATCCAGCAATCCTATTTGATCCATTGTGTACTTTTTTTTACTTCCATGTTGCTTTCCACCTGTCTACAATCCACTCTGCTCAACGATTCCGCCTTCATATTGACCTATATATGTATATATATATATATATATATCGCCTATAAGCTATAACCTTTCAATTCGTTTAACTGGTGACATGTAACACAATTCAAATACCACGAACTGTGTTACTAGTTCAATTGGTCTAACTACGTTTCTGTTTCAGGAGTGAAATGTTACCTGTAAACCGAAATACCGATTGTTTACCGTTTGTTCTAAACTGAGGGGAAGCTTCTACTTCAGTGATCCAGAGGTCGAGTTCAGACAGAAGATTGTCTTAGTTCGCATTTACGCAGCTCGTTCGTTGGGTTTGGCTTTAACAACTAAATGGTCAGTTAATTGTAACTGTGAACAAAGTTACTTTAAGTAGACTACTAGTCAACAACAACCGTCCCAGTGAGTGACACAATAAATTCCGAAGTGGTTGCGACAGTCATCGGTGCAATGCTATCGAATTTGTGAGTCTGCAGCTCCAAATCCGACGACATTGATTGCTAGACTCGTCGGCAGGACACTAAGTTAATTTGCCTAGTTTATTCAGACTGTTGTCCACCCTGAACCTGAACAGTTAGTGTTTATCAATAAGCATTTTGGTATGTACCGGTTTAGAGGGGATCAATTTATAAAAAATTGAACTCCAGTTGGACTCGGACCAGAGGCAGCAGTGGAATGCTCAGACACCGCAAGCGCATGACTAGGTTTGAGTAAGTAACTGGAGCGAAATGAGCTCTTAGCATGACTCCGTAGCTCAGCTGAGTTTTTGTTCCTGTCTGTGATTCTAATCAAACCGAAGCCTAGACGTTCTGGTCGGCGAACATATCAATACCAAAACGTTCTGGTCTTTCTTGAATTAGTTCTCAACAAAGAATTGTTGATTCCTGTTCATCAACCGGTGTCGTAAATGTAGAAGGGGCTGCTTGGTCCGAATGTGTTTCCGTGATCTTGACTGCATAATGTTTGCATGTCTGTTCACTTAATGTTCTTGTCTGGCTCTTCACATCGATGACGTTTGCAGACTAAGGGTCTCGATATCACTTTCACGCGTCTTGATCTCATTTTTGGATATCCCAAAGGAGTTAGTTATGTTTCAGCAATGATCAGGGTCATGCGGTCACTGTTCACCCCGGTAGGTTGTAAAACACAGGAGTGGTTAGCTCTTACGGATTGAGGTCCAGAGAGTAAATAAACTTGGCTTGCCTGGACTCAGTTACTTGCCGTACCTTACACAGACACAGTGACACGCGAAGATGAGACCTGTATATTTTACACTGGAAAAGATATATATGTGTCATACACGACTGAGTTCAGTGAACGAATTGTCAGCATACCACAAACCATGTCGTTTTCTGTTTTAGTTAATCTAGTTATCGTTTTATCTGCACCAATCTAACCATTTCCTTGTTTGTCATATGTGACTGTCTAGAGTGCGACGAAAGTATGTAATTGTGTCAATATTGTATGTCTATCTCCAAATCAGTCCGTTTTCCTGATTACCTCCATGAACTGCGTCAGTTAACTGAAGTTTACAGTCTGCATTACCAGTAGGTACCGAAAAAACATTGTTAAAGTTGGTAACCATTCTACGCGACAGAAGAACAACTCTGGAAATCATCGAGCCTAATTTTGAAAATCCACTTTTGAGAAATATACACACCAGAATGTGAAGATCATCTGCGGCAACATTATACGACCAATGTGTACATTTGTACTTTGGAAAGAATTAATATGGCATGCATTTGTTGATTCGTATCAACGTTCGGATAAATCGATGAGGCGTACTTCAGATAAGATAATTAATTACTTCAGAACCCAAACTTCATCATGTTCACTGAAAAGCAACTGCCAGATGGATCTCTTAGCCGTATAACTTCGCGTGCCTGTATATTTTGCAAACTACTAAACTCTCAGGATTGTATAGGAAACTGAGAACAAGCCTGGTGAAGTAACCACGGTGTAGTTATCTACTGCATATGGAATGGAGAGGTTGTTTTGTTGCAGAATTGTAATTTGTCGTTGCTTCAAATAACTTGGAAAAATCGGAAACTTTTCAAGTACATTAATGCAAGCATCGGGTTCTTGACTGTTATCTGATGCATTCACTTCGTTTACACAGACAGATGGTAATGTTCTATGTTATCAGCAAACATATGACATCAGTACACCGTATGAAATACATTTTCTCGTCCCATGTACTGAACGCATTCACAAACAAACCTACTCACTAGTGTAACAAACTGAGTTGGATTCATAGTAGGCGTCCGTATTAAATGAAGCTGGGAAGCTTATGTAAAGTTGGATCTGTGTTGGAAGGTCCAGAAAAGGAAGATCTTTTCACCTCCAGAGTGCCATCGGTGGAAAGACTATGAAAGAGAACTTCAGAGGATAATAGGCAGAATAGAAATCCACCAACTGTCTACCATGCTTGCAACAATCGCACCGCAGTATATAGCAGACAACGGTTAGCTAGCATCAACAGTGAGAGGCTGTCAGTATCTTCATTCATTCACAATGATTTCGATTATTACATAGTCTGAATGCTCGGTTTGATGTCCCGGGTATGTGCCTGGAATCTGCGTTTGAATTCAACAACTAATGACATAGCTACCTGATACTTTGGTAAGCTTTTTCAGATTGGGCCAACCTAGACGATAGTCAGGCGGTTCGTTGGGTTTAGTAGCTATAAAGACTCTTTCTTCCTCTTCCTGTACAAGTATTTAGCTTAAGGGATGTTATGGTTGAGGGGTGTGCTATACATATCCTGTATATTAAACTATTCTGTGTATCAAGTTCAAACTTTAATGAAGTTTAGACGGACAGAAAACTTGTCGTGAGATGTTAACATTTCGTTAACTTGTTGTTGCTACATACATTTTGTTTGAAATTTGTTCGTTTTGCAGTAAAATCTGGTGAGATTAGATCGAAGTATTAGTATCTTGTCTTCTCTCTGTTTTGAATAGACGGATAAGGACAACTTAGTGTTTCAAAGTCTTATGACACGTCGATAGCACATTGAGAACTGCACCAGTTTTCGTAATCTATTTTGGTAGGTTTGAGCACGTAGCGCTGTCATCCGTTTTGTAGCTCTACGTTGTACCCTCTCAGCAGCAGTAATGTCTCTCACTTATTGAGGATGACAAGCTCGGATATTTAACTTACGGTGGGGGCATGACAACAAACTGAACACTATTGATACAAGCTAGGTTTACTTGGGACGGTCATGCCCAAGTGGCGTTCACGCGTAGTTATACCTTGTTCTTCATTGCCCGGAGAGTAATCTGTATGAACCGAATAACGCAGAGGTATCGCTATATTTAGTTATGTTCAATGAAATGCAGTTGTATATGGCCCTGTGCTATATTACATTACACCTCCGTAGCTTCACAATTTGTTATACTATCTGCCATACGCCAAAGTGTTATCAGTACAAAATTAGCAACAGGGAACTGACAATCTATTGGACTCCGATTACAAACATGATACAGAGCAGAGTTTTTAGTAGGGAACCTTGTGGCACATCGCCGGACAACTAATGTCATTTTGGAAGAGCCTGTAAAGGAGTTGTTAACGTTTAAAGCGGAAATCTTGAGGGTAATCGATGAGTCACAGAAACAGAGGACTTTCTATATCATAAGTGTGAAGCGGTAGGTGATCTAGTGGGTAAACATCAGCTAGTTTGCTTTTATTAGTAAAATTTATCCATTCCTTTCTAGTAACAAGCAGATTGGTAACACTCAAGAATCTATCTCGAAATACGTTTTGACTTTCAGGAAATAGTGCAAAAACTGAATGAGTTATTTACGTAGCTGGTCGTCAGTCAAAATCTCCATAACCTTTGAGATAAACACCAATAATGTGATCAGCTTGTAGTTAGCGGAATCACTACGATCACCGTCTTTAAAAACGGGTGATATTGTGTATGCCATCCAGGCTTTTAGAAGCTTACTTTTTCGCAGTGCTTTGACGATGACCCTTGCTTAGTACTAGGGGAGAGATAAGATGAGGACATTGGAAATCATTTACACAAAACGTTGATAGTTCTGATTGTTGGGACATGTTGCGCGAGGTGAAATTAACTGTTCTGATGATACCGGTAGTGTCGGCATTAAATGTGTGTACTAATTTTGTGTAGCTAGTAGTGTACACATTTAGTTACTGGTTGCCCAAACTGTTTTGAAGTGGCCAGCTGTGATACTTGGAATTAAGGACTTCGAATAGCCCTAGGAATCGTAAGTGAATTGAAACCTCCCACGCAAGTAATAAGAAGACCTGGTACTGGTAGCAGTAAGCAATTGTTATTCATGAATTGAGACGCTGAATTTATGGATGTACAACAGTATTAGAGAACTCACAGCCTGTCATTGGCTGATCTCATTAGCACATGCAACATCATAAACTGTATGTTAATTGGTGGAATACTGAACGGATGAATTGGCGAATAACGGAAGGCACAACACTGAGACTGTTCGTCCAATCCTGATGTTGTATCTTTATCGCGATATTTGGATTGGCAGTTCGTCGGATCTTCCGTTATGTCGGGGTTTGGATAATCGGTGAATCGAGATTTCCACCACACCAGCCCACCTATTTATTGCAGTTGAAAGATTGCCTGACTGCTTTTGGTGATGGGAACAAATGTTATAGGATGCTATACAATTGATAAACCATCAAACTGATCAACGTTCTGATCCTCAGTATTACCGTCAACGTTATCATCGTCATCGTTATTTTTTTCATCGTCATTACTATTATTAATGACAATAACATCAACAGTTTTGCTTCATTCGTGCTGGACTACAAGATCGTTCATCTGACAACACGTTTACATCTAACACGTAGATTCAGTGTTTCTCACCATTGGATGACCAAAGTCAGCTATTAGCAACTACTATAGCATTGCTTTCGGTTGATTTAATACAAACCGACAGGTTAACAAATCGAACAACCTGCGTAGTCACCCAATTTTCGATTCAACAACAGTATTCAGGCTCGTGAAGTTACCAGACCGACAACTCATCCAACAGAACTAGGGAACCAGCGTGGATCGAGCTCAGGTTAGTGTACCTTCTTATGTAAGGGAGTTCTATAATTTGCCGGTCACGGAGAATGGAAAGCCCATTAAACAGCGCGCATTACACCAGGTCGTTTCGCATGTATTCAAACTGGGAAGACTGATTTAATCCTAAGACGTGGGGTGCACATGGAAGAGTCAGCCCAGGGACAAACATGTCATTGGCATGCCACAGAGCAGTTTTATCATTGGGAGTTTCCCAAACGAAAAATGTTCTATTGAAGCAAGAAATGCATGGGTAGGAACAAAAATTGCTCGCAATCTACGGAAAGAAATAAGCGTCATAACATAAGAATTATCAACTTCCCGCTAGACCTCTGACGGACCGCTTACACTGTGGAGAAAACGCTCATTCGCAAGTAATTCTGAACATTTTTGGGCCTAAATTCGTTTGCAACAACAGTTAGAAAGAAAGACAAACTATCGGTCAGAAAATGGAGTCAATCACCACAAGGCATGTGTTAGTTGACCATTAACTACGAAATATCCGACAGGTGGTCCTCATACATGACATCAGTATCAGTGACAAGTTTATCGAGAAATTCAAAGCAGCATGGTTGAAAGCTCGAAAAGACCGGTTGTTTGGCTACGAGATAGTACGCTGCATTATGCTTGCAGACTGAAAGCTTATTTTTCAGTTTGTAATAAATTCACTACAATAGTTTCCACAGCAAACTTTCCAACAAATTCTTGTGTGAAAAATATGGAATACTTGATCGTTTTAGAAACGTAATAAGATTACTGACACTGCTTGGGTTAATTAGTCTGCGGGTTTCCTGACATCATGGTGGGCAGAAGGCATCAGAATTAAAAGAAAACTTCGGAGCTTTTGTAATCTTTTATTATATGTTATATGATACAAACTGTTTTCTGTAGGAAATAGAATCACCACAATTAATTTTGTGTTATGTGCTTTGAGAATGTTCACAGACGTACGCTATTCGTAGCAATGCAGTTTATATCATTGATGAGTAGTCGGGGATTTAGTTTATTTTCAAGTTGAACATCACTCATATTTGGTCATAGCCTTCACATTACTGACGAGCTCGTCAGTCTGGTGCTTCTTTTTGAAACAGGCTGATTAAGAAGTCTATCTGAATGAGAAGGTTGCGAACAAATATGAGCGATATTCAGCCTGAAACTGCAGTTTACATCAAACATACTGCAATAACCAGTATCTGTCTACACTTAACTATAAATAANCAAATATGAGCGATATTCAGCCTGAAACTGCAGTTTACATCAAACATACTGCAATAACCAGTATCTGTCTACACTTAACTATAAATAAACCAAGGTTAAAAATAATTGAATAATTAACCACTAGCCACTTTTCCCCCATTTTGCATTCGGGTCCACACTTGAACGTGAAATAGCGTTGCTCGAGGTTGTTTGATTACTCGTTCGGAGCGGTCGAAAATTCTCAGGATTTGTGACCACCTTCTAATTCCGCGGGTTGTATTGTTCTACTGAACGAGTTTCACTTGATAAATCCGTTGAAATTTCGGTCGTGTTGTTTGTTTTAACAGGTGATCTTGGTCGCCCAAGTTGGTGGCACACAGGAACTTGGCTTGGCGACAAAACACTTGCGAGTTATTTACGGTTGATTTGCAGCTTCAGTTCCAAAGACAGTGATCATCACACAGGTCATTGGAGTTCCTCATTGATTGGTGTTACTGTAGGTCTACGTCCAACAGACTAGTTTGTAGTTACCTTACTTTATTAAGATTCACAAACATATAATTAACAATGTAACTAGCGCAGAAAGTGCACAGTTTGTTATAGTTAGAATGCGATTTGATAACGAAACCTATGGAAAGGCGTAGTCGTTGTAATATTCCACAAGAACTTTACGGAATGTGCATCCAACTTTACATTATTCTGGTTGAGAATAACCAAGAGTATAGAGGACATATGGAGGAAATAAAACGTTCGTAGTAAAACATTACACTAAACATGTAATTAAGGCATTTAGAAAGTATGCTGTGAGTGAAATAAACCTAGGTGCAGTCGGCATTGCAATGTTATTGTCAAAACGCTGAATGAAGTTTAAGAACATCGTATCTCAAACGTAAAGATGTGTTGGATCGGTTACCACGGTATTTCCAAAAGGGGCAATCAATGACATCATAACAATAAGCCTTAATTATTCGAGCACGCAAGATAGCAATCCTGATCCTGGCCCTTGGGAAAGATACACTAGTGATGAGCTTTGATGAGGACGGAACTCGAGCCTAAGGCATCTTTTTGAAAGTGGCCGACAGGAAG
The DNA here is from genome assembly GCA_008508345.1 of Paragonimus westermani. Classification (NCBI taxonomy): domain Eukaryota; kingdom Metazoa; phylum Platyhelminthes; class Trematoda; order Plagiorchiida; family Troglotrematidae; genus Paragonimus; species Paragonimus westermani. The sequence continues at coordinate 18,952 of QNGE01005774.1, forward strand.
ACATATGGGAACGTCACAAATGTTAACAGTTGTGGGTAATGTTCAGTTTATGTAAGAAACGAAAATCTCTTACTACTCACCAGTAACCTCACAACAGTCTTGATTAAATAACTACGCACAAACTGTCACCCACATCTTCCGGTGAATAGTGTTCAGCTTGGCTGATTATTTTGTGAAGAAAGTGAGCAGAATCACTCTGTTCAACTCACTCTGTGACTGCGTGACCAAGGGCTTCTCAGTTAGACTGAGGTCACTGAGTTAACTGAACAAAGTAGGGATGGTTTAGATTGTTGATTAAAGTTCAGGAATCAGGTATGAGTCCTGCGTTCCTTACCGATATGATGATGATGATGATGATGATGGGACGATCAGAAGAATTGACAGGAAGCTGTAGATTTGAACTTCACACTAAGCGATCTGAAAATAACTGACTGGAGAACTATTTGATAACTTAACGTTAGAACTTCAACACACTATCCATTTTGTTGAAACCGATTGAGAACTGTTTTAATTTGCTCCCATCAGTTGCTAAGATAAAGCCAGCCAATTTTATACAAACTGCACCTAATAACAAGTGGTGCACGAGCCAACAAATTAGCATCAGCTTATCCTATACTTATGGTGCGATCAGTTCCATACGAAGGAGGGTGATTGCGCCAGCTCTATATGCGCACTCAAAAACGGGCTGATTTCCGGTTCAATTTATTTCACTATTTGTTAGCACTTTTCGATTAGGATTACGTAGCAATATCTCACACAATTTGATAGGATCAACTAGGTAACCCATTGCTGGGATGTGTTTGGCAGTCGGTGAACCCGAGTTCCTTGTGCCTGTTACAGTCAAACGGTTTTACGCTCACGGTTGATGAGGGTAAATCTAAATGTGTTCTATCTGTGTTCTATCTCTGCTTTAAGTAAATCAGAACACCTGCAACTATCAATCTGGAATAAGGGCATCTAGCAAGGAAATACCATAAGCTGCTCATGAGATGCATGATAAAGTAATTACAGTTATTACAGTTATTTGAATATGAGTGCCTCTAAGGTTGCTAGAAAAGAACAGATTGAGCTGATTATTGAACTATTTTGCTCAGCAAGGAGAAGAATCATATATTGTACGGGGAATTTCTACTGGTGGTTTGGAAAAACCAGTATTGTTTTATTAAAGTGCTTGTGGAGTCATCAAAAGGTTGTTTTATGTGAGGACGAAAGCAGTATCCTGAAAAGCAGTGCTTCCAAGAAAATGTAATTGAAAATGTTCATTTCTGCACCGTTCATCGAACGGATTGTTTCTATAGCACGGTACAATCAGGAAATGTAGAAAATCATCCATATTACTGATGAAGAAAAAACTGTGAAATTTTTATCCCCTTCAGAAGTTTGAACAAAACCGTTAGAACACGGAAACTGGCAGATGCAAGCGTTTCGTACTGACTCGTCAGTACCAAATTTACAATAAAATGAAATGGGTTTTTATATCGGACAGTTAGGGGGACAGGGTGAATA